>JADBJO010018790.1:0-7500 GCA_016801955.1 Conus betulinus
AGAGCACTTGTTTTTTTGTTTTAACTTTTTGACACTAGTAGGGCGGCCATACCACGTTCTTGCAGTCCGTTTCCTCCTGTGTGGCTGACGGCAGTGGCTCGTTGGGAGGATAAGCGGACAAACAAAGCAGCAGGGGCTTTAGATTAATCTGCTGTGTGAACTGTGCTTTACACTATGGTGTTGCTGCCAATCCCCTCCCCCCAACCACCTCCACCTCACACCCCGCCCACCTCCACATACACCTTTTTCCCCTCACCACGCGCTTCCCTCCCCTCTTCTTTCCTTTTATTCTTCCCCTGAACCTCCCCCACCTCCACCCCCAGTTTCTTCTCGACCCCTCTCCTCCTCCTCCTTGTTCTTTCTCTCTCTCTCTCTCTCTCTCTCTCTCCTTCTTCTTCTTCTTCTTCTTCTTCTCTCTCTCATTTCTGTGCTATATCATAAATGTGTATCCATTTTTCATCCATATACTGCTAGTTTAGCATAGCAGTAACGACAAGTATGAAAAATGGCTAATGTAGCCAATACCTTTACGGTTGTAAGAGAAAAAAATCTCTCTCCTCTCTCTCTCTCTCTCTTTCTTTCTCTCAGTCCACCCCCATCCTCCTCTCTCTTTCTTCTCTCTCTCTCTCTCTGAGTGTATGTGCGTGTATATGTGTGTGTGTGTGTGTGTGTGTGTGTGGATGTGTGTGTGTGTGTGTGTGTGTGTGTGTGTATGTGTGAGGAGTGTGTGTGTGCGTGCGCGCGCGCGCGCGCGCGCGCGTGTGTGCGTGTGTGTGTGCGTGTGTGTGTGTGTGTGTGTGTGTATGAAAGAGAGAGAGCGAGTGTGTGCATGAGTCGTGCGTGTATGTGTGCGTTGTATGTATGTGTGTGCGCGCGCGTATTTGTGTGTGTGTGTGTGTGTGTGTGTGTGTGTGTGCACGCGCGCGCGTTCTTGTATGCGTACTTGCGTGCATGTGTGTGCGTTTGTGCGCGCGCGCGCGCGCGCGCGCGCGCGCGTGTGTGCTAACACACTACAAAACCAAGTGTCTTCCCTGCAATACAAATTCCAACAAATCATCAACTCCCATTTTTGTCACAACTCTCCCAACAGTAGTCTAGGGTATTTCAATAAGAGACTGTGCAAAAGTATTCTTCTTCAAGAATTTGGTTTACCTCTAACAGGTAATAGATTTAAAGCATAGAACAGGACAATATTTAAACAAACATTCTCACAATTAGGGTGACCACACAAACTTTAAATTTCACAATATTTATTTATCATTAATTTTTTTTTTTTAGCACCCCACCATAACAAAATAAACAACCAATACTAGCGACCCGGAGTCGCTCTCATCATAGCCAACAATATAGTCTTAGAGTCCAAAGACCAAGTTTTACTTAGCTAATTTTTTTCTGTAGTGTAGATGCAGTAGTCTCCAGTCCTAGGATGTCTTGAACTCGGATGCAGAACCCACTGTTCACCGGCACACACACACAGAGTTCCTCCTCCAAGTAGCGTAACTTGAGAACCCTGACTGTAGCGTAGCCGAGACCCACTTCAACGACACCCGCATGGCAGCATCATGAACAGCAACCCCAACCGCAACCGCGCAACAACAGCAAATCTGGAAGTACAGGGGCTTCCTCCATATAGTTTCTATTAACTTTCTTTTGGTTATGGACTAAGCCAATTGTCAGCTCAGTCAACAAAAACATGGGAAAATACCCAAACCATAACCCATCAACAATCTAATAACCTATTATCTTCCTATCCCTTTAATCTTGCTATACTTTCAGTCCTTCCAGTCAACATCAAAACAATAAGACAATACTAGTCTCCAATCTGAATTCCACCATCAAATAACCTGTAAACAACAAATATATTTAGGAAAGTCTCAGCAGTCTCTCCAGCAGTGCAGAACCCCTGGTATTCTACAACTTCCAACTTTAAAATAAAATATATTTAATATTAAAAATCAATTACATATTATCCCATTACTAATTTGTACAACATGCCCTTCACAAAATTATTCATTCGCACAATACCAACCCACATACCAACTATTTAACAACTCTTACACTACAATAAAATGTCATATTTTAATTTAACCACAATTTAAACAAAACCAAACCAACAAGAATTTCCTACACTCACCATACTATTCCGTGACAGGACCTTGCTCACATTCACAAGATAGTTATCACAGTACTACTACTGCAAAGCAAAATATCTGTGTCAACACACTTTGGCCAAAAGAATTTACTGTACTACTACAGTAAAGATCCAATGTTTAAATCTTTCAACAAATTAGAAAATTGATTCCTTCGTTTCCAGTTCAGTTTTTGACTGACACAGGTCTTCAAATTACATATATTTAACCCAAAAAAAAATGAATATGACACAAAATTATACTTTCACAAAATCTCCTGTGTCAAACACACATCTTGTTCCTACTCTCGCTAGTAGTAAAAGTGTCGTCTGCAAGTCTGACAAACCCCTTCCTTCCAGGACCATCCTAATTCATAGGGGGAAAAGCGTTAACCACAATCACTAATATTACTGAACCAACACAACTTACCACCTACTACACCCTTATGCAAATCTTACACATGGGACAGGCCATTTATCAATTTTCACCCGCGGCGAAACTTGCCGACAACTGAAAATAAAAAATTGGACCTGGAAACGGACCTATCAAAATAAAAACTGACAGTCAGCATGGAGATGACCATTGATGTGACACACTTCAGACAAAAACGTACCCACAGTCAGCATGGAGATGACCATTGATGTGACACACACACCAACAAAAACGTACCCACAGTCAGCATGGAGATGACCATTGATGTGACACACCACAGACAAAACAAAACGGTCAGCATGGAGATGACCACTAACGTGACTAACCACAGACAAAAACGTACCAACAGTCAGCATGGAGATGACCATTGACGTGACACACCACCGACAAAAACGTACCCACAGTCAGCATGGAGATGACCATTGATGTGACACACCACAGACAAAAGCGTACCAACAGTCAGCATGGAGATGACCATTGATGTGACACACCACAGACAAAAACGTACCAACAGTCAGCATGGAGATGACCATTGATGTGACTAACCACCGACAAAAACGTACCCACAGTCAGCATGGAGATGACCATTGATGTGACACACCACCGACAAAAACGTACCAACTGTCAGAATGGAGATGACCATTGATGTGACACCACCGACAAAAACGTACCAACAGTCAGCATGGAGATGACCATTGATGTGACACACCACCGACAAAAACGTACCAACTGTCAGAATGGAGATGACCATTGATGTGACACACCACCGACAAAAACGTACCAACAGTCAGCATGGAGATGACCATTGATGCAGACTGTTGTCATTGGGGGGGTGTTAGTTTATGCATTTCCCCCCGTTGCTTGCTTTCAACAAATGTCTTCTGATGTTTTAAACAACAGACACAAACTGCACCACCAATACTCTTCTGATAGCAGTCACCATGACTTGCCTGTGCATGATTGCTAACTGATGATTCGGTTGACTCCTATAGGTTTAGACCTTGTTAACTGTTACCGAGTTACAACATTTGACCACACCCCTGAAGGCCTCCATTCTCTCTTTGATTGATTCTTAAAGGTTTGCGGACCCTATCTGCTCATAGTAGAATGGCTTTGATTTTCAGCCGACACTGTTGCCCATTCATCACAATATGTGTATTGTGATTAATGTTCTGAGTACACAATCCATCGCAAAGAAAAGATTTAAAAAAAAAAAAAAAAAAAAAAAAAAAACGATTTCTGTGATGAAATACTGTAACACATCCTTCCCACCTGATAAAGGAATGCATACAATATTATCGTCTGCTTTACCTGATAAAAGAATGCATACAATACTATCGTCTGCTTTACCCGATAAAGGAATGCATACAATAGTATCGTCTGCTTTTCCCGATAAAGGAATGCATACAATAGTATCGTCCTGATGAAGGAATGCATACAATAGTATTGTCTTCTTTATCTGATAATGGAATGCATACAATAGTATTGTCCTAATAAGGAATGCATACAATGGTATCGTCCTGATAAAGGAATGCATACAATAGTATTGTCCTGATAAAAGGAATGCATACAATGGTATCGTCCTGATAAAGGAATGCATACAATAGTATTGTCCTGATAAAGGAATGCATACAACAGTATTGTCTGCTTTACGCGCGTTCAGTGAGAAGTGGGTGACTGCGTCCATTCGCTCTGTTCCCGAGTCACTGTATGAGAAAAACCATAGAGAGAGCCCACATGCCGGTAAATACGGTAAACAGCATCTTCCTGCGCTTTGGAATTTTACTGAAGGCTCTGTGACAGACAACACGTGCCACGCGCGCGGCCGTGGGAAAGAATGAGAAAGCTACATCCGCAAGAGAGTTTGTGCATTGCTGTTAACTTAGGGTTAGCTGCTAACGTAAGGAGCCCACAGAGGTTCTTTGTCGTTTGAAATACTTTCTCATTTTAGCGTAAAGGACCACAAGAGGCTCTTCGTCGTTTGAAATACTTTCACATGTTAGCGTAAAGGACCACAGAGACTCTTTGTCGTTTGAAATACTTTCACATTCTCAGATTTTGCTGTCTGGGTCCTCCTCGCCATCACTTTTCTCCACAATCAGTCTCTAATTTGGGGATCAAAACCAAACTGCACTGTCTGCCTGTCTGCGTCTACAGATGCAATGCTAAACCACCGTGGCAAGTGATGTAGCCGATGCTCTTCTACAATTCACTGCGGTTTTAGCTAGCTTTCTTCTAAACAAATCAAGGTTGCTGTACGTAACATGAGCTGGTCAGTATGCGAAGGGCTGCAACTCTTTGACGGCACGTGTGGATAGGAGGGTTATAGTCCCTTGCTTGTTTGTGTCCCTTCATATGCTTATGGTTCTAACGTGTCTTCTCCGGTAGACCGTATCATTCTTCAATACACCTGTAAAGGAGTGTACAATTCTATTCTATCATACTTAGTTTTTGCATTACGTTTTTACAATCTGATGTACCCACACATCTGGAAAAAAATCCTGTTCTTGTATCCGACAAAAAGAAATGCATTTGTAATACAAAGTAGTGATTGAAAATAGTCCATTCTTTTCCGAAAAGTTCGGCTCTTCGTATTTCACCGCTTGAAGTGTCACCACAAAATACTACCTTAAAACAAAACGATGTGTAGACCAAACACAACATGTCACAAAATACTACCTTAAATAAAATGATGGGTAGATCAAACACAAACATGTGAATCCATCACAGTGTGTGTGTGTGTGTGTGTGTGTGTGTGTGTGTGTGTGTGTGTGTGTGTGAGAGAGAGAGAGAGAGAGAGAGGGGGGGGGGGGGGGGGGGGCGGGGGAAAACGGGAGAGAGTGTAAGTGCGCTTGTGCGTGTGCGTGTGTTTGTGTACCGGAGTATGCTTCGTGTATTTTGTGAATGTTGTTTTTCTCATCTCATCTGATCTGATTTCATGAACTTACCATTTCACATAATTCATCGTCACTATAACTGCAAGAATAGTAAATCAAAGAACAACAACAATCAAATCGATATACTGTTAGGTATCATGCAGAGAGTATAATGACTGGACAGCCAAAACATGCGTGAAGGAAAATTTTAATGAGCTGCGATTTCCCTCCCCTTAGGGGACAGAGAGAGAGAGAGAGAGAGAGAGAGAGAGAGAGAGAGAGAGAGAGAGAGAGACAGACAGGCAAACAGACATGGAGACAGACAGACAAACAGAGAGACAGACAGACAGAAAACTTTTGCGTTGCCCTAGTTCGGTGTGTTGTGGTTCCATTGGTATCAGAGTAATGTTAGCAGTGTCAGATCACACACACACACACACACACACACACACACACACACACACTTCTGGTTATTCCCATCCGCCATTGATATCGCCAGAGGTGGATAGGGGACGTTAAACCTGAATGACTAACCACGAGGACTCGGCAAAGAAAACGTTAATCTTGACCTCAGGGCTAATCTCCCCCTCACCCCCTTCTCTGCCCTGAAACACACCATGAGGACTTCGTCATACATGAAAGCCCCTGTCTGTTGCCAAACACACTTACCGATCATTTCCAATTCAAAGGCGGCAAAAAGAGCCAGGCAACAAGCATAACCAACTGACTGACGCGTAGGAATATCCAGACCCTGTCAACGCAGACATGCGCTGAGTATACAGAGTGCCCGGGCGGCCAAACTTCGCACGTCGTGTTTTCCCCTCCGCGTTACTCGGCACACAAACCAGATCATTACCCGACGACAGTATTCCACCTCCCTGCACACCTGCATGTCGGCCAGGTTGCAGGTTAATAAATTGATCTGTCCGCGCCGTGGGAAACCTTGGCCAGGCAGACTAATGGCCCAGGGGTTGTGTCCAGTCTGTCGTCTTAGTTTTTTCATGCAACGCTCCGTCGTCAAACGGTCAGAGCGATGGCCAGCGGATCTGACGGGCGTTGTGAGGTCAAGTCATTCTTGGGATCGCATTTTTTTGTTCACATACACACACACACACACACACTGGCGCGCCCGCGGGTGCACACACACACACACACACACACACACACACACAATCCTTCCATCCAGCAATAAATGGGTACCTGGTTCAGATCAGGTCATGGCGAGGACGTTCATCGCCCTAACCTTTGACTTTTTCTTTAACTGTCTTTTCTTTTAACTGCCTTTTTCTTACTTTGGACTTTAACTGTCTTTTTCTTTAACTGTCTTTTTCTTTAACTGCCTTTTTCTTTAACCTCCCACACGTTTCCTACTCGGCGTGGAATGCTGCAATATTGGTCACTGCAAGCTTCAGCACAGCACATTGACAGAGGTCGGCATTGACGACACCGCCATGTGCCCCTGTGGTACAGCCACAACAACAACAGCAACTACAACAACAGCCACAAAAACAACAACATTGCAAGCACGACCAGTTTCCACCCCATCCTCCAAATAGGAGTAGGGCCATCGTGTAGGGCTAGGATGGATGACAAATGCAAGACAAAAACACCCACACCAACATTGTGTTCAGACATCCCCGAAGACACAATGTGGTTGCCTAGATGGTGAGATAAAAAGCGGTCCTAAGACCCCTAGATCTCAACAAGTGAAAATTGCGGAGTTTTAGCAGAGGAACGATGAAGAAAAGGCCATCCCAACACTTAGATAAAAATGACAGAATGAATCCGGAAAACAATTGTAACGTTGACTTATGGAGAGAGAGAGAGAGAGAGAGAGAGAGAGAGAGAGAGAGAGAGAGAGATGCTTACAGCCACTCGAACACACACACACACACCACACACACACACACACACACACACACACACACACACACACACACACAACCTGCCATGACAAAAATCTTATATCAGATGAAAAATATTGATCTTTTACAGAAATTAAAAAAGCACATCGGGAGAACATCTCTGAACAAGTTTGTCATGGAGTCTGCTGTGAAGTGTTT
>JADBJO010018790.1:20000-22500 GCA_016801955.1 Conus betulinus
CTGCCACGCGTAGTAATGGCCGAGCCCTTTTTTTTTTAGTGGTTCAAAGTAATAAACTACCAGTGTGTGTCTCTTATTTGTCCTTTTTTATTTTCTTCTTTCTCTCCTTTCGTAGTGGGTGTATAACACTTAACGGGGGTACGCTTTTCTTCACATGGAATTGTCCTTTACATTCCATCAAGCTACTCTGGAGGAGAAGGGGGAGGGGGGGGGAGGATGAGATTGAAGGGGAGGGGGGATTCAGTATTGTCCTAGGTTTTATACCATCCTGGATTCACGAATGGCGTTAAGGAAACGAAATCGCCATGATCTTGTTTGTATTGCCGTTGTAGAGATATTTGTGGTGAAATGTTAAAATGCAAGACTTGAATTGAGGAATGCAGATTTTGAGAGTGTTCTGTAGATGTCCTAACATGACTGGTGTCTGTATCTCTCGTGTTTTGTTGACTCGAGTCTCGTCGGGGTTTACATTTAGGAAAGAAAGGTGGAGCAAATTACGACCACAGTCATCATCATCATCATCATCATCATCATCATCATCGCCATCATCATCTTCTTCACCACCATCATCATTTTCATCAATGTCACTATCATCATCGTCATGCATTATCAACATCAGCATCGGGTCGTGGTCGTCGTCGCTGTGCCAGAACACCTCGTTTGGGGACACCACAGACCTGACTCAGCAGTAGTGCAGTTTCTCCTCTGGTGGGTTGCCTTGTGACGACTTCATATTGACTGCATCTAGTGGACTGTGGCCCGAGCCTGCGCGCGACAGGACAAATGTAGTGTGGCAGTGTATTCAGGCGTTGTCCCACTAGTGTGGCAGTGTATTCCCACTAGTGTGGCAGTGTATTCAGACGTTGTTCCACTAGAGTGGCAGTGTATTCAGGCGTTGTCCTACTAGTGTGGCAGTGTATTCCCACTAGTGTGGCAGTGTATTCAGACGTTGTCCCACTAGTGTGGCAGTGTATTCAGGCGCTGTCCCACTAGTGTGGCAGTGTCCAGGGCTTGTTGTCCCACTAGTGTGGCAGTGTATTCAGACAGACAAACGAACAGACTGACAGACAGACAAACTGGCACAAAGGCAGACAGACAGAGACAGAGAGTCAGAGAGAACTCAGAACTCTGAACTCGGAAAACTTTTATTCGATCAAGGATTATTGAGATTTGAGGCTGAGCCGATTCCTCCAATTTATCTTTGCTAAGCTAAATTATGCAGTGAGATTTAAGGACAAGAAAATGGAAAAAAGAAAAGAAAAGAAGAAAAAAAAGAAAAAATACATTTAAAAAATACAGGCACATAGGAATATAGAGTACATGATCACACACACGCGCGCATTTGTATGCAAAATGTAGTGTAAAAAATGTATGCAAAGGTTTGGATGACCACGTCATCCTGAGACAATAGCTGACGACGGCATCCTGATGACAATAGCTGACCACGTCACCCTGATGACAATAGCTGACCACGGCATCCTGATAACAATAGCTGACCACGTCATCCTGATGACAATAGCTGACCACAGCATCCTGATGACAATAGCTGACGACGGCATCCTGATGACAATAGCTGACCACATCATCTGATGGCAATAGCTGACCACGTCATCCTGATGACAATAGCTGACGACGTCATCCTGATGGCAATAGCTGACCACGTCATCCTGATGACAATAGCTGACGACGTCATCCTGATGGCAGTAGCTGACCACGCCATTCTGATGGACAATAGCTGACCACGACATCCTGATGGCAATAGCTGACGACGGCATCCTGATGACAATAGCTGACCACGTCATCCTGATAACAATAGCTGACCACGGCATCCTGAGGGCACAATAGCTGACGACGGCATCCTGATGACAATAGCTGACCACATCATCCTAATGACAATAGCTGACCACGTCATCCTGATGGGAATGCATCCTGATGGGAATAGCTGACTACGGCATCCTGATGACAATAGCTGACCACGTCATCCTGATGACAATAGCTGACGACGGCATCCTGATGACAATAGCTGACCACGTCATCCTGATGACATATAGCTGACCACGTCATCCTGAATGACAATAGCTGACCACGGCATCCTGATGGCAATAACTGACGACTGCATCCTGATGACAATAGCTGACGACGTCATCCTGATGGCAATAGCTGACCACGGCATCCTGATGACAATAGCTGACCACGTAATCCTGAGGACAATAGCTGACACGGCATCCTGATGGCAATAGCTGACGACTGCATCCTGATGGCAATAGCTGACCACGGCATCCTGATGACAAATTCTGACCACAGCATCCTGATGGTAATAGCTGACCACGGCATCCTGATGACAATAGCTGACCACGTCATCCTAATGACAATAGCTGACCACGTCATCGTAATGGGAATAGCTGACCGCGGCATCCTGATGACAATAGCTGACCGCGGCATCCTGATGACAATAGCTGACGACGTCATCCTGATGACAATAGCTGACCACGTCATCCTG
>JADBJO010018790.1:30000-34620 GCA_016801955.1 Conus betulinus
TCATTATCTCGGCCATTAAGCTTATCTCTGCTATCGGATTGCCTCTTCAAAGTACACAGGGAAAGTCATTTGTTACTGACTTGAAACCTCTCTCCTGTCGGCCTTTCTGCCCCTAACTTCCAGTTGGTAAATATTATAGTATTAGTACTTGCTTGACCAGTACTCGCGCAGATGCGTATATACACACAGACATCACGCATGCACGCATTCAAACTCACTACATTCATGCAACTCTCTCTCTCTCTCTCTCTCTCTCTCTCTCTCTCTCTTACACACACACACACACACACACACGCACGCACGCACGCACGCACGCACGCACGCACGCACGCACGCACGCACACACACACACACACACACACACACACACACACACACACACACACCTTTACTGTTAACGTTGTACTCTTCCTCTTCCCTCCTCCTGTACCTTGTCCGTATCCTGGAAGTGTGCATTATGCCTTCAAGAAGAAATTACAATATACAGTGTACATCTGAAGTATCTTTTTTTCAATTTGGCTGTTGATAAAAAAAGGAAGAGAAGAAGAAGAAGAAGAAAAGAAGAAGGAGAAGGAGAAGAAGGTATACTCATAACAGACTGAAGGCCTGTCTTTCAGGCATTCAGTCGACTGCAGATAAGATTTGATCACAGATCCCTCAATTTCTCTGGAGTTGTTGTTGTTGTTGTTATTGTTGTTGTTGTTGTTGTTGTGTTGTCGTCGTCGTCGTCGTCGTCGTACCCTGGCTAAAAGACCTCAAAGATCACATTGAACAGCAGAAGTACTCGAGCACTATGGTAAAAATGCATCAGCTAGGGATGAGAACATTACGTGTGTGACCATTTTGATTACCCCGCCACGTGGGCAGCCACACTCCGACTTCGAGGGATTTGGATACTGATTGTGTTATGCTAGGAGCTTGTCACGGATGAAGACAGTCCCCGCATAACTGTGCTGAGCATAACATTTTGATGTAGCCTTAGTGTTCTGGTCTACGTCAATTGGTCTGACACGCTAACATTTTGATGTAGCCATGGCGTTCTGGCCTATGTCAATTGGTCTGACACAGCCTAACAACATTTTGATGTAGCCTTGGTGTTCTAGCCTATGTCAGTTGGTCTGGAACAGCCTTAAGCCAAGGCACATTTCCCAGGAGGTGATCGAGATCAAGGCACATCTTTCAGGATGTGATCGAGGTCAAGGGACATTACTCTGGATGTGATCGAGGTCAAGGCACATTTCTTTGGACGTGATAGAGGTCAAGGGACATTACTCTGAAGATGATCGAGGTCAAGGGACATTACTCTGGAGGTGATCGAGGTCAAGGGACATTACTCTGAGGTGATCGAGGGGAAAGGCCCTGCTCCCTCCTGTTGCATGGCCTAAAGGTAAGTCACTCTGGTCGTCTTTGTGCCCTGATGGCGGAGGTGTATCCGTGTGGGTCTGTCAAGTGCGGTACGCTCCTTAACGACTGTGTCTATGCCGCAACTCTGGAGTTTGACCTTCAGTGTCCTTATGCCTCATGGAGATTGTCCTGATCACTTTGGAGTTTGACCTTCAGTGTGACCTTATGCCTCATGGAGAGTGTCCAGATCACTCTTCAGTTTGACCTTCAGCGTGACCTTATGCCTCATGAAGAGTCTGTCCTGACCACTCCTGAGTTTGACCTTCAGTGTGTCCTTATGCCTCACGGAGAGTGTCCAGATCACTCTTCAGTTTGACCTTCAGTGTGTCCTTATGCCTCAAGGAGAGTCTGTCCTGATCACTCCTGAGTTTGACCTTCAGTGTGTCCTTATGCCTCATGGAGAGTGTCCAGATCACTCTTCAGTTTGACCTTCAGTGTGTCCTTATGCCTCATGAAGAGTCTGTCCTGATCACTCCTGTGTTTGACCTTCAGTGTGTCCTTATGCCTCATGGAGAGTGTCCAGATCACTCTTCAGTTTGACCTTCAGTGTGTCCTTATGCCTCAAGGAGAGTCTGCCTGATCATGCTGCCCTTGCAGGCTACAGGGTTAGACCATAGTACCAACAAAGAAACATCCACCTAAAGAACACGAAACAAAGAAGGAATCATCATTGAGGATCTTTCCTTATCTGCTTTGTGTCTGCGTTTGTGCCAGACGAATAAATGCTGTTCGTGACACTGGTTTAGGGTTATGGGCGTGTGATTGTCCCACCCTTGGAGTAAGATTTATTTTTCTTATTCTTCATTGAACATGGCGATACTTTTGAGTATCCTGCTGATTTGCTCTTGTTTTGAGTTGTGTTTTGTTCAGCCTGACTACAAAGAAACCAAGTGAATGGATCATAAATGAACGAATGAACATAGAAATGAATAAATGGCTGGAGAACACACACACACACACACACACACACACACACACACACACACATACACACACACACACACACACACACACACACACACACACACACACACACACACACTTCTACATATCTTAACAGCCGCAAAACTTCAAAAAGTCCAGTCAGTTTGATTTTATGGCCCAACCAGGCAGAGACCATTCGTATCAGCACTGTCACCCCGACAACACCACCAACAAACGTCACACCCCAGTCAATTTGTTCGACCTGTCCTATCCGTGCTTTTTACTGCCTATCCAAATCATCATGGCGTACATGTCGTTCCTATCCCACGTGCACGACATCAAACGGAACGGGGTGCAGCCGCCTAAGACGTGATCAGAGCTACAAAACCTGAACTGAATGCTCCTTCACACAGCTTTAACTGCTCCCTCTCACCCATTGCAACGCCCCGCATAACTGTTTGAAGGTTGAGTTTGAAACCATCCGTGTGTGTGTGTGTGTGTGTGTGTGTGTCCCGGGGTCTATGTTGTTCAATTCGTTTTGGACTGTTCATGCACCTGCCATTCTTACAGCTTCCATGGAAGTGATCAAGGAGGGCTGTACATTTCTTTTGCTCGTTATTTGTTTCTTTGCTTATTTCTTTATTTTTTTTTTTTTTTTGGGGGGGGGGGGGGGGGGGGGGGGGGGGGGGGGGATATCGGGGAGCCTGGGGAAGGGGGACAGAAGTCAGGTGGTTTGGGGGGGAGGAAAACGGACGCTCTCTCTCTCTCTCTCTCTCTCTCTCTCTCTCTCTCTCTCTCTCTCTCTCTCTCTCTCTCTCTCTGTATGAAAAAGTTATACATATTAAACAATTATTTTCTTGGTTTATTTTTCAAAGATATTTGATAGTCAATTTGAACCGACAGGTCAGTTTAGCTCTGAGATTTGGGGTCTTGACAAAACTGCCATCCACTGTGAACAGTGCATACGTTGCTTTGAAAAATGTTTGGGTGTAGATAGGCGAACGCCTAATGATCTCATTTACGGTGAAACCAATAGATACCCCTATGTATCTAGTTTCAGCTGTTCGATGTGTTTGTTACTGACTGAAACTGCTACAAATGGAAGACAGTAGAATAACCCGTAAACACCTATAATATTCTATACGACTTAGATACAAGAGGAAAGATTAACTGGGTAACTAAAGTACGTCTCTGTTTGTTTGAGCATGGGTTTGGTTTTACATGGCTCAGTCAAGGTGTTGGAAATGCACATGAATTTTTAAGCCTTTTTCGTCAACGCCTGACTGATTTCGTTGGCAAAAGTGGTCTGACCACATCCAGAATAGCGAAAGATTTGGATTTTACAAATGTTATTGTAATTTTCATGATCTAAAACCTTACCCATCTCTCGACATGGATCGACAATTAAAATTTGTAACCATGAAATTCAGACTTGGTGTCTCAAACAGATCTGGTGATAGTAATGGGATGTCATGTCCTCTGTGCAAAGAATCACAGGAGAATGAAATACATTTTGTCCTTTGTTGTCCTGCTTACAGGAATATTCAAGCTGAATTTATCAGGCCAAAACATTTTAGGGAACCTTATCTAATTGGTTTTGTTGATGTCGTCATCCTCTGCCCAAGATGTTAATAATTTCTCCTTGTTTTATATACAAGGCATTTAAGGTAATAGAATTATCTGTTTCATAACCAGAATGATATGCTCATATTAAAGTCATTATCGTCAATCATTTCATTAAATGTAGGTCTGTTGTGTTTTTTTCTTTTTTCTTTGTAGGAATTTATGTATAATGTACACATCCCTTCGTTGGGGGCCAAGGCCTATGAATGATTAAATCATCCGAATTCGAATCCGACTCTCACTGTGTCTGTGTCTGCGTCCTTTCTATGTCTCTGTCTGTCTGCGTGTGTCTCTGTCTGTCTGTCTGTCTGTCTGCCCTGTCTGTCTGTCTTTACTTAGAGAATAATTCAGCCAGTGGTGAGCCAGTTCATTGGTAGGCCAGTGAATCATTCAGTTTCATAAATTAGTTCTTCACTCAGTTTGTTATAGTCAATCAATCAGATAATCAGCAAGTTTACGATCCTCATAGGCTGATGAGTTCATGTCTTTATTCATTTGCGTGTACTTTAATTCCTTCTTGTGTTTGTTCGCCTTGCTAGTTGGCATTAAGCGTCTTATCTGGTTCGCTTAACACCTGGCTGGTCTGGTTAGCTTAATCTTGCTGATTAGCTAACAGCGACCCGATCAATAGATAAGTGTCCATGTTTACGAATTGCTACTTGTCACTAC
>JADBJO010018791.1:0-34618 GCA_016801955.1 Conus betulinus
TAAATTACAGCAGAAACTAGTTTCATTATTATTATTGTTGGTCATATGATTAGCTAAAGGTACAGAGTAATCGTTGATTCCAGAATATAGTTCGTTTTCCTGTTCAAAGTCGTTATAAACTTTGTGAAAGTGATTGTACCATTCTTCAATTGTGATGGAGCTTTCTGGTGCTTTGGTACCTAGCTTTGACTTAACAGTCCCCCAGAATTTCTTGGGATCATTTTTATTTGTCTCAAGAGTAGCCAGTATACGTAATTTATCTTCTTTTTGTTTTCTAACAAGCAACTGTTTGTATTCTCTTTGTTTATTAGTGTACGTAAGCCTCAGTTCCTCGACCTGTATTGCGTTCTTGCAATAGGTAAAATTTTTCAAGGACTGCAATAAGTCTGATCTTGCATTTCGACATTCGCAATCGAACCAGAATTGCTATTCTTTTCACTTATAACAATATTTTTTTTCATACACTGGCCTGCAAGAGTCAAACATTCGTAAAACTTATTCAGTGCCAGGTTGACATCAGTAGTCATCAGAATTACAGCTTCGTTCAAAATATCTAGTATCTCCTGTGACTTGAAGGCCTGTTGATCTTCATCTAAACAATCCTTGTTCCAAATGAACCTTTGAATGACACGTTTTACAGATTTATTTTGAATGTGTTTTACATTTCTTGGTGAGTTTAATCTTAATTCAATAGGTAAATGTTTAGATTCAGCAATGTTGAGCACTCTCATGCTTAGAGCATGTTCAAAAAGGCACCTTGAAATAAAAAAAAATAATCTATGATACTTGCCCCATTATGTGCTATATATGTATAGTCTCCGTGCGGATCAACTGAGGTAACACCATTTAGAATTATAAAATGAGAATTCTTCACATAATTTCAATAGGTAACATCCAAATTCATTCACCATTCCAAACATTAGTGTCAGGGAGAGTGATTTCCCTAGCGTTTGATTTACCTGTCCTGGCATTAAAATAAATCTCCCATAATAATGAAAGGTAATTCTCCATACTGCTAAAAAATATTGAGAAGACAGTGTTCAAACAGATATATTCCCTTTCTTATTTCTGTATCTAAATAATACGGGCTTGATGCTGGGGGGAACATAAATGCCTAACAGTATAGTGTCGATAGGTAAGCCACCAAACTGTTCAGATAGTTTCACAGCAATACAGTTATCACATTCTAATGGAATGCGTTCAACAAATCTAAAAATTGTCTTTTTTACCATAAGAAACACACCACCAGATAGACGGGCTGTCACAGCATCAGATAATTTCAATCCAGGTGACACAAAAATTTCAAAAGAAGGAAATAGATGTGAAGGGAAATAGGTCGCAAAAGTTTCTGACAAAAATACGATTTCATATTTACAGAATAACAACTGTAATTCAGGTTGGTATACAGAACTCAAACCCTCTATATTGTATGAAAGAAAGAAATGCAACAGTAACTCTGCATTATCATCATTTGCAGGACCTGGTACAACCCCAGATAAAGTGACAAGGGCAGGGCCGAATCCCTAGGTGTCTGTAGACTGGCTTCTATCCGCCTGTGATGATCCTGTTGCAATGCGTGGGAAACAATCTGTGACCTGCTTTTGTCTGAGAGTGGTTTATCATGAGCTATGCTTGTCATTGTACGTCCGATTGCCATCTTTGTTTTGCTGCGTGTTTGTCTGCCATGTATTGCAGGTGTTTCTGATATCACAGAATCGTTCTGTTGTTCTGACACTACAGGAAGATGGGGTATACTTGAAAAGTTCATCCCATCAGTCTACCATCAGACTGTCCAAAAGACCGACTCTCTAATTCATCTGCGCCAGTCCATGGGTCCACCAGGCATTTCACCATGGTGGTGCTGTCGTCTGCCTTGGCTTCACTGGCGGGTGAAGTGGTTGAGGATGGGGGGTGGCGAAGAAGGTGTGTGGGAAGCCAGATCTGCCTCAGGTCCATCAGGGACTGTTTGCTGGGTGGAAGGAGGGAGAGGGGCATCACAAGAGGGGTCAGTGCTGCTATAGAATGCACTGAGCACAACACATTCCCGGCCAACCATTGGGCTCAACTGGTTTGCACCAGAAGTTGGTGCAACTTCACCAGTCATCAGACAAGATGTCTGCGTGTCATGTTCATGATGGAGCCGGGATTCCACGGGTAGACGGTCCCTGGCGTTCCGAGAATTGGGTCTGGGCACATGGTTCTCGTCTTCCGTGTTCGGCGTGGACGTGAGTCTGACGCCCCATTGATTGACCGTCACTCCGGCTGAGGGGCGTGGAGTTCGCTGTGGCTGTGGAGGATGGGCAGGCGCTGTCCCTGGAACATCCGCTGGGGCTGCATGGCCTGTATCCACAGGCTTCTGGCGGTATTCTTGTTCCTCACAGTGCTCGCCACGTGTTCTGCATGGTATCTCCTGTGTTGAACGATCGGGGAGTGGCGGGAATGCAGCCATGTCTGCAGTCATGGGAGGCCCTCATCAGAGGATGACACCGGCCTCTGCCTGGACTGTGGGTGGGTGGAGTCCATGTAGATAGGCGTTGGAACTGGGCCACGCTGGTTCACTCGTTCAATAGAACTATCAGCAGTGGCATCCTGCTTGAAACTGGCTGCTGTCCATGGGAGGTCCTCAGCAGAAGACGTCACTGGCCTCTGTCGGGACTGCAGTTGAGTGGAGTCCACATGGGTTGGAACTGGCGCCAAGCCAGTCCACATGGCTTGGCGCCAGTTTCAACCCATGTGGACTGACTGGTTCCTCGGAGACATCAGGGTCAGCAGTCCGAGCCAAACTGTTAGAGCGTCTTCGTGGGTCTTTTCTTGGGCCACGGTGTTGCATGCTCTTGCGCATGTGGTAGAGGCGCTCCTTCCAAACGTAGACCTGCCTGCCAACGTTCATGTCTTCTGCTTGACGGCGTGAAAGTGGTGGGGATGAAGTCATGTCAACAGTCCAAGGGAAGTCATCAGTGAAGTTACGTGAGTTCGACTTCTGTTGTGGGTGTCGGACATCTCGGTAGCATGATGTTGACCCACATCTTCTTGAGCCATGTCGTGCTGGTTGATTGGTTCATCCATTTGACGTTGCTGCTTTGGGTGACTTGTCTTGCTGAAGTGACACCGAGCAGGGGTGGCATTGGTTACATTGTCAGAGTGTCTTAGAGCGTCCCTTTTAAGATTCTCATGTTGTTTGCTCTTGTTGTAGAATATGCGTCCTTTCCAGAAGTACGCATGTCTGCCAGCATTTCTTTCCTCTTTGATAATCTGGTTCTGACGGCTGGTCAAGTCTGAAGCAACACGTACGTATACCCAGTGTTTGTGTTTCTGCCATTTCTTTCCTGCACTCCCGTTCCCTCAGAATGGTCAGCTTATCTTGCCAGTGGAAAAGACGAGCGACAATCGGGCGAGGGTAATTGCTGTTGTTACTTCTTCGACCAACACGATGTGCCCGCTCCACGTCATCGATTGTCCACTGCTTGGAAGGGAAAAAATCGGCTCAGCAGCTGTAGGCCTACTATCATTCGGGTGCACTTGGAGTGGTCTCACTTGGGCCTTCAAAACGTTGAAAAACCTCAAGTTGTTCCGACAAGAAAATGATTCGATTTTGTGTACTACTGGCTGTCCAATTTGGTGGGACACATCTATAAAGAAATCTTTCCACTGGAAGAGATTTTCACACTGTTGTTCTAGAACTTGACATTTGCTGGCAAGCAGATCAACTCTGGCTTTTAGCTGATCATTTTCCTTCTGTAGAAGTCCATACCAACACTTGAACCTTTCCAGGATGTCAATGTTTTCACGTTGTGAATAACCAGCCATAGAAAACAGCCTTTGGTTCAAGTCTCTGTCAGGTCCATGATTCTGATCGGAAGATTTCCTGATGTGAACAGGCGTACTGCCAGAACTGGAAATATACTTAGAAAACACATTGGCCCGTGTTGGTCCAGGATTCCGCTCAATGTCACCGCAGGATAAGAAGCCAACGAATGACAACTGCAGAGGACTTCAGGTAGAACGTCAGAAGTAACCTTTTGCGTGGGTTATTATCACAAACCTGAGTTTTTGTTTTGATTTTGACCTTGAGATCGCTTGAAAATGGACAGCCACTGACCACATAAGAGAGTGTCAGAGAGAGAGAGGAGAGAGAGAGAGAGAGAGAGAGAGAGAGAGAGAGAGAGAGAGAGAGAGAGAGAGTGTCAGAGAGAATAGAAACTCATGAAAGTGAAAAAGAAAAAGAGAGAGGTGAGATGACAGCAGTAGAAATTAACTTGAAGATACAAGCAGAAAGAGAGAGAGAGAGAGAGAGAGAGAGAGAGAGAGAGAGAGAGAGAGAGAGAGAAAGTGTGAGAGAGAGAGAGAGAGAAGAGAGACAGACAGACAGACAGAGACAGAGAGAGATCACATCCATTTTTAACCTGTTCGTTAAAGTGCAATGCAATATAATGTACCTCAACGTTGCATGTACGCAATGTACTCTTGACACCAAAGCGCAGCATCAACAAAACAGACGCTAAATTCCCCTTAAAAAGTATAACATAATACAACAACGCCACGGAAACAGGTTCCTTCTTTAAACAAAGTGCAATGTGGTATAAACAAATGTGATGCAACACACACACACACACACACACACGCACGCACGCACGCACGCACGCACGCACGCGCGCGCGCGCGCGCGCGCAGAGAGAGAGAGAGAGAAAGAGAGAGAATCACCAAACAAAAGTGAACGTCTTTTAAAAAAAAAAAAAAAAAAAAAAGTATGGAGCGCCATATTCACATCTTGCATATAGCCAGTGATGCAAAGTAACCATGACGTGGAGTGTAAGATAAAGTAAATCAACACAATACACAACGCACGACAGTATCATGGTAAACAAAACAACGTTATGCAGTTTACGATATCATTTAAAGAAGATACAATATCCTAGATAACAAAAAAAAAAAAAAAAATCGAAGCGCACTCAAGACAGCGTACTGCTCCGCTAAAAAGCCGACCAGAGCTTTCACCCTCAATCAATACCACCTCAGATTCCTGGAATGATTCTACCTGTAGTCTCCAGACTGCCGCGGATCGTGCCCCAAAATTTATCGGGATCCATCGTCCCGCCTAGTTTGGTTGGAATCGGTTCAGGAAGTTTTGTGTGCATGTCGGGCCCAGATATGGCACAACTCGCAAGAAGAACGGAACTTTCCTTTGGATGAATGACACATGGTAGTGAAATGTGCAGCCTCCAAAACTTGGAGGGAAAAAAATGACATACATGGAGACAAAAGGACGTTCATTACAGACAATGACGAGCAGGGGGGCTCTCGCAACAGGATCTGATCCAGTTCTTCAGAAGAACAAATCTCCGATAAATGTTAGCAAACCGCAAAAAAAAAAAAAAAAAAAAAAAAATGTAGAGAAATTAATCACAAGACAAAACACACGCATTTTGACCTTTGAGGTCTTCTTCAGAGCAGGAGTCGGGGAAGGACAGTGGGAGGGTGGAGAGGCTGCGGATGGAGGGGAGTGTGCACTCTTGGAAGTTTGCAAGATAGTGTAAATCGTAGGCACTAAAAATCTGACACTGCTAAAGGGTCTGGGTGCATGCCCCTTTTCTTTATTCCACCCTCATCCATCCCCCAGAAAGATGGCGTATTAAAGAGAATGGTGCAACATCACTACGCACTTTTTTTTTTAATCTAGTTGCAAATTGAGGCGACTGCAGGTGGAAATCTAAACAAATTTTAAATGTAATTAATAGCAACCACCAAGAAAACGTACACAATGAATCACAAGACAAAACACGACGCGTTTTGACCTCTTAGGCCTTCTTCAGGCAAGATACAAAACACTCAGGACAACGAAAATGAACGAGCAATCATTATCTTCATTCACTTCAGCGCAAGATGGGCGAGACAATGAAAATGAATGAGCAATCACTTATCTTCATTCACTTCTGCGCAAGATGGGTGTTGCGATGTGAATAATTATAAGTGATTGCTCGTTCATTTTCGTTGTCCTGAGTGTTTTGCATCTTGCCTGAAAAAGACCTAAGAGGTCGAAATGCGTCGTGTTTTGTCTTGTGATTTGTTTGTCTACGTTTCCTTGGCGGTTAGCAATTAATTACCTTTTTTTTTAAGTTTGAGAAGGTTGGGACACGACCACCAAGAGCGCCTCAGCCTCTCTTGTCCATATCAGGTCTTTCTGTTTCAGACGTCGGTATTGCATCTTATGCAACCAAACGGTTAAGTGTACATGCTAACTATTTCAGTGACATTCCAGAAAATGTATTGCAGTAGAAGATGATGACGTCTGGAGCTTAAGTAATTTGTGTGTGTGTGAGAGAGAGAGAAGAGAGAGAGAGGGAAAGAGAGAGAGAGAGAGAGAGAGTGTATGTGCGCGCTCATATGTGTGTGTGTGTGTGTGTGTATGTGTGCGTGTGTGTGTATGCGCGTGTGTGTGTGTGTGTGTGTGTGTGTGTGTGTGTTGACCAGTTCTTTCCGGACATCGTGTAACAGACGTGATCGTGTGCATTGCCTGTAGGGACAAGGCAGAAATTTTACACTGAAGTATAGATCGCTTTCCCAACAAAACAATGTACCTCTCACTATTAAGACTGTTCTTGTAGTGTGTTAGGATCGTACATAAACATTTTACAGCAGACTCCATGAAAACCTCGCCCAGAAAGATCCCCCGGATGTAGTTTCCTGAGAATGATAGTTTCATCCGATCTAAGATTTTAAAGAGCGCAGATTTTATTTTTTTTTTTAATTACGTGTTTTACAGAATCTGGTTCAATGACAGTAGGGTTTGCTCTTTTTTCTTCTTTTTTTTTTCCAAGATCAACTACTAAAGAACTGACTTTGACAAGATGAGTACCCTTGGCCTGGCTACAAACATGAATTCAGTTGCATTCAAAACCTCACAAAATGTCTACAGAAAAAAGCGAAAAGTTGTCAGACCAAATAATGATCTATTTGCAATATAATGGTAAAAAAAAAAAAAAAGACGTAAGCAAGTCACTGAAATTAAAGGACAACATCAACACCAAAAGCAACAGTGCAAATAAATGGAACACATTGCGGGTGATATAACAGAATCTGAAGTCAAAGCCACAATTAAAAGACAGAGAGCAAACATGTGCAGAAAAAGATATATCACTACACTTGGTAAATATTGAATGAGTTTGCAGTGAAAAAAAAAATAAAAAGGTTTACATAACATTGTAAGCGTCAGACACAACAACGTTTCTGAGGAAATAAAGATCAGTTCAAGAGTTATGAAACAATATCTTCACTGCCGGCCAACCAGACAAACACAATCTCAAAACAAATCCGGCTGAGGCTAGGGACACCACGGAGGACCTTCGAGGTGAAGTTTTCCCGTAAAACAACAAGAGAGATTATCCCGACCATTGCCAAGGAGACAGAATATATTTTTGGATGTCGAACCAGTCAAAGCAGGACAACAACAGAACCATATGAAAACAGATTTGTGAATTATAAGTAACGAAGAGTCTGGGATCAAGGTGAATTGAGACACCAGACATGAATACTGTCCGTAATGTTGGACCTCGTTGACGAAAAATGCGGCATATCATCAAGACGTCCATTGCCAGGGAAAAGACAATAGATTGTGACATGACACCGACAACCACCGCCATCCACCACCACCACCCTCCCTCCCCCCCCCCCCCCCCCTTCTCTGTCTGTGAGTGTGTGCGCGCGCGCATGCACGCGTGTGTGTACGTGTGTTCATGTGTGTGTCACTCATACTCTCACTCACACACACACACACACACACACACACACACGCAAAACAAAACGGGACGCTTTACTTTTTCTTTGGTTTTAAGGTTACAGTTCCACAGGGGCAGTGAGATGCTAGAGGTTCATCATGTCTAGGGCACAGCATGATGGCAGGTGGACATTCCATCTCCTTCCACCGCCTTTAACCTTCCCTCAACTCCATCAGACACTCCAACTACTGCTGGGGGGACAGAAAGGGTTTTCAAGCTGGAAAAAAATCTCACTCCACGTGTAATTAAACCCTACTGGACAACTTCCCTTGGTAGCGCAGCGTTACAGACCACTTGATAACAATATTGGATCACAGAATCTTGACGACAAAAAAATCAAAGAAAGAAAAAAGTGACGTGGGGAATATGACATCAAATAACATCTCTCACTCACACACACGCACACACACACACACACACACACACACATATTACCTCTTCCGCAAAGGGAGATTATTTGTGTAATATGGCACGACGATAATGGTGTGATCGCTGTCCGTGGAACACGTCTGATTGTTTTTACAGTAGCAAATTGATGTGCAGCTCCCGGAAACTTTCTTTCCGCACAGGGCTTTGTCATACAAACACTGATTTCGAGACAAACACCAACAGAGAGGTTAGATCTGTCGCAAAACACGATTTGCACAACCACAATTATTGAATTAGCTCATGCAAAGTGTGCGCGCGCGCGCGCGTGTGTGTGTGTGTTTCCTTTTTTTTTTTTTTTTTTTTTTGGGGGGGGGGGGGGGGGGGGGGGATAGGCATTTTTTTTCTATTAGAAACTATCTTCATTCCAGATGATACAGACCATAAGATGCACAATCAGATGACTGATGTATATATATATATATATATATAAAGAAACAGATAGCGTTACTCTACGTGATGGGCACCACCAGGTTTTGAACCTGCACCTGTGACTGAACTAGAACTTACCAGGCAAGGTAATATGGTGCCAGTCCCATCGACCCATAATCACAATGATATCAAAATAATGTGCATGCTCTTATAATCCAATATGTGTCTGCAAACATGGTCTTAAATGGGAGCCATTTGGCAAATCAAATCTTTGTATACAAACTTTACGCAAGCCAACGTGACACTTGGGGAATATGATCTACGCAGCCACATCCAAACATGGTCATGGTGCAGCACAAGCTCCTCTTTGCTGCCTGATAAGCTGTAGAGTGGATGAAAGACAGGGCACCTAGTTCGCAGTCACAACGTGCAGGTTCGACACATGCTGGCATCCATATGAACACGTGGACGAGCTCTGTCAGTTTTCGTGTGTGTTCTGGCATTAGTGGTGAGAGTGCAGTTTTTTTTATCAGTCCACATGGTGGATGCAAGGATATAGAATATCACACACACACACACACACACACACACACACACACACACACACACACACACACACACGACGCTGTCGAACTCTCGCTCACGTGAGGTTGACGCACACAGCCAGTTGGACAAACAGAAGAGCGTTTAACCCGCCGTCGTCCTAATCCAGTTATTAAAACAGACATGAATTACAAGACTGAAGAGTTCAAGCGAGTAGCTGAAGAAGCAAAACAAACTAAATGGCAACATTTTGTGTTTTTCTTAATTATGACACAACTCTCCCTCAGTTCTGGCAGTTTTATCATCGCATGGAAGAAAACACAGTCCCAATGCCACCCCAGATATCTTAGACGCCGATAGGACCATGAATTTCAGGACAAATGAGGAGTAAAGGTGGGCTCTACTGAAAGGTTTCGGAGAACAGACTGATTAGAGAATTCTGGAGCAAGAGAACAGAAATATACGACCAAGTTAAATTAATGTCTACCTAAAACTGGCATTGAGAATGAATGTACAACACCTGGACTGGATGAAGCAATAACTAACTGCACTAAAGGTAGTCCTCCAGGTTCAGACGAAGTACCTCCTCCAGATATTGAACAGCTCTCAGAAGAAAACAGAAACCGTATCTTCTGTCTGTATCACGACAGTTTCGATAAATAGATGTCCCAGAAGACTGGACA
Source organism: Conus betulinus (assembly GCA_016801955.1). Taxonomy (NCBI): domain Eukaryota; kingdom Metazoa; phylum Mollusca; class Gastropoda; order Neogastropoda; family Conidae; genus Conus; species Conus betulinus. The sequence goes on from JADBJO010018791.1 coordinate 9,797, forward strand.
CACATTGCTTGAAGGTTCTACCCATACTGGAAAAGATTATCATCGCCTAATGGCCACTGCATACTCAGTATGCAAAGTACAGCTGGAAACCTCATGGACGAAGCATAGCAAGAGACCTCGAAAGTAGACAAATCCTTCCGCCGAATCAAAGGGGCTACAGAACAGGTAAAAGTACATGGGAAAATGCAGCCGCTTTTGCCTATGAAGCACATGAAGGATTCTGAAGAAAGGAAGAAACACTGGCTGTTGCGATAGACTTGAAAGATGCATTCAACAAAGTCCAGCTCCAGTTTTCGGTTCTCACGGAGCTACTCCTTGACAATGGAGTCATCATGACACTTTCATGATGGATTGCAGCAGCAACTCAGGACCGAACTGTCATCCTACGACTTGGAGAATGGATGTCAGAACCTCATAAACTATCCATGAACTTACATCAAAGTTCTCCTCTCTCCCCCCTGTTTTGTATGATGTTTACACTATAGTGCTTGCAGATGTCAATAAAAACGGAATTGCTCGAGTGATAACACAAGCAGAAGACGGTCCACTTGACAAAACATAAAAAAAAACTGTACAAGAAAAGATGAAAACACTTCAGCAACAGTTGAACATTACTCAGTGGTGCCAATTTAAGAAACTGGATCGTACATCAACCCTACAAAAGCCTAGACATTGATCTGAACTCTACTCTTCAATGTATTACAAATTGAATCAACTGACAACCTACACTATTTGGGTAGAGGCTTCAATAGAATGAAAATATGTTGAGAATAGTGTCCTGAAAATTAAAAAAAAAAAAAAGGTCTGTCTGGCTTACAATACTGTTCTAGACCAATCTTCTTGAGTTAGAAAAAAAATGAAAATGAAATAATGAAACTGATCTTGGGAACTACGAAGGATACACCAATCAAAACTATGCGATACCTGCCTGACCTCATTCAATGCAGGTCAGACACAAGCTAGAACAGGTGAAGGGATATTTCAGAGCACTTGTAAAAAACCCAAAGCACTACATGCAGAAAGAAACAAAAGGCACTCGTCTAGAACGTGGAAAATCATGGATCGGGTCAGGCAACAGACAATAATTATGCTCCTTGTGTGCCAGTCATCGGAACTCTAAGAAACGAAGGAATGGGAACAGTATCAAGACAACTGCAAACACTTCTTATTCTACCGAACTGCCATCGCTCTGGAGCTTGGAGTGACACTGTTGATAATGGCCAGAAGGCAAAAACAACGCAGAAATTAAGGTTCATGTCGAAAACTTCAGCACAAAAGAAGAGATACTGTTACACACACCAAAGGTATATTAAGCTGGTGATACACAGTGAAGCAAAATGGCCGAACTATTCATGAAAACCATGGTGCATACAGTTTAACAATGGAGGCAGAAACATTGACACAAGCACTACACTGGTTCTCATCCATAAACCAGCTTAGAGCTCAACAAGCCGTGATATTGACCGACTCCATGAACCTGCTCCAAAAGAGGAAAGTGGAATGGGAAGCCCTGCTTGGCATGAAGTAATGTGCCACCTTCCATTGGAGAGACATATGGATGTACTGCTCAGGTCATGAAGGTGTCAAAGGAAATGACAGAGTGTGGACACACTGGCAAGAAAGGCAACATACAAGAACAAAGCCATCAGACTATGGACCATCGTTTTCAGAGCTCTATATTAAGTTAAGTGCCCACACATCCAGACTTACAGGAAGAAGAACAAGAAACATCACCAGCCAAACAAATATTGGAATAAATCCCCAGGCCAACATTGCAAAGACTCCTAAAGATTGGGCAGACTCAGACTGTGCCTTTAAAATGGCTGATACAAGGACAAAACACATGTCAGCTGAGTTAAGAAATCGATAATATCTCAGGACCACCTGATTCAACTGTAAACGTATATGAACAGGTAAGTGTGCACCGACGAAGCGATGCAAGTGTGTAAAGTGAAGAGTCCTTAGAAATGTGTGTTTGTGCTGGCGTGTGTGTGTGTGTGTGCCTGTGTGTGTGTGTGTGTGTGTGTGTGTGTGTGTGTGTGTGTGTGTGAGAGAGAGTCTGTGTGAGCGCATTTGTGTGTGTCTGTGCGCGCGTGCTCGCTCACGCACGTGTGTGTGTGTGTGTGTGTGTGTGTGTGTGTGTGTGTGTGTGTGTGTGCGTGCGCGTGCGTGCATGTGTGTGTGCGTGTGTGTTGTCATTGTTACTGATATTAATTACTATGTCATCTTCAGAACATTTCGTTCCCTCTCTCTCTCTCTCTGTCTCTCTCTCTCTCTCTCTCTCTCACACACACACATTATCTACTTACTCTGTGTTCCCCAGGATAGCTGTCAGACATAGAAGGGCAAAATTGACTTTTAACATTCATTACCACCATTGCTGTCATCAAAGTCCATGCGAGCATCGACAGCATTTTCGGAGACCTGAATGGTGGGCACACACACACACACACACACACACACACACACACACACACACACACACGCGCGCGCGCGCGCGCGCGCGCGCGCGCACGCGATATTCATTAATACAGACAGACATACAATCAAAAGCAATTTTCAACTCAACAATTTCTTTTCCACGGGCTCACAAGGAACTACCGATATGAACCGTGTATAATCAACCAACACACCTTTGGATAAATTATCAACTCGTCCGACCGAGTGTGGCCGAGACGGCTGCAGCAGATTCAGCCTATTGAGATTTAATTTGAATAGAACAGCTTTCTAAAGACATTACAGACCCGTGGTGCGTGTGTGTGTGTGTGTGTGTGTGTGACTCGGACGTCACCTGTTCTGAGAACCATCAATAAGCACAACACGGTAATGACATACATACTAAAACAATAGTCCTTGATTTATGCTTGAGCAATATTTTTATACGAGCCTATAAAAAGTGCCATTGATTAACTTTTCAAATTCACGCGATCATTGACATGTTTGTAGTACGCATTTGTAGACCAGTACTGCAGAATGTTTCACGAGGGCATTGTTCACACACACACACACACACACACACACACACACACACACACACAGAGTGTAGCTATACACAAAGAAGGGGAGAAAAGGAGAAGGTTTAGAGGACTGTCGAACAGTATGGTTGTAGTGGCAGCTGTGTTTGTGGCGATGATGATAGTGATGATAATGGAATCAATAATGATTACAGTAATGATAATAATAATGATGATAATTATGACATCAATAATAATAATAATATTACTATTATTAACGATAATATATGATGATATCAACGGTAACAGTAATAATGATAGTAATGATAACAGTAATATTAGTAATAATAAGAGTTTAATTACTTTACTGATCTAAAAAGAATCGTGCCGTGTGCGAATTTGTTGAGATTCTAGACTTGCACAGCTCAGCTGAGACACACTGGAAGCTTGAACAATGTTTAAACGAATTCAGCAAATGTTTGGTAGATTGTACGACTGATAGTTATCACAGCGAGTAATTAATGATGAAATCAAAATTTTGTCATCTCTTTGTATTTTGAGGTACCTCGCAGGGGAGCTAACTGTCTTTGAAACCCGTGAGTTGATGAAATGCACGACAAATTCTGCATGGAAAATACATTATCAGTCACGATGGTACAGTGGTCATATTGTTTTCGTCTGGTGTACGACAGCGAAATGAATAAACTGCATGTATTGGACACGCAACAGAACCTGCCTCGGACTAATAATCCTATGTGTAACTATTGGCATGAGGCCTTTGATGAGCTTTTCAATTAAATCAACATTCACATTTTGGGCGTTCAAACCATAAGGACACGAATATCTTAAATGGCTTTTGATCTTTTTCTGTTAACTGAATTATCTGAAATAAAGCATGATTGATACTTAAGAGGTGTCACTTTTTAAAAATGAGAGAGAGAGAGAGAGAGAGAGAGAGAGAGAGAGAGAGAGAGAGAGAGAGAGAGAGAGAGAGAAACAGACGGACAGAGACAGACCAACAGACAGAGTGTGTGTGAGAGAGACACAGAGAGAGAGAGAAGAAAAAGAAATAACAGAAACACACTCACAGAATTAACAGAGAAAGGGAAATTTAAAAAAATATATATATATAAACATCCTGGAATAGAGAGCACTGGTAAACCAGGTAAAGAAGTGAACGCAGAAAAAATGTTCACGTCTATAGGAGTATGGATTACGGATGTTTTCTTACATAAACAGTTTGTACATTGATGATAAAAAATATATGAACGGGAATAAGTGAGTGAACATTAAAACATCGTTGTGAATATCACATTCATAATGAATTGCTCTGAAGGTTACATGCTAAAACTAAGAATTACTTGCTTCCATATCAGAGAGAGGGGGTGCAGATAAAGAAACACCATCTTCCGTGAAAGTTTGGTGAGCCTACCCTTCCTCAGCTCAACAATGAGAAAATATTGATCTCAACCTTTCCCGTACGCCGTGGGTGTGAACCACCCCACACACATGGTTTTTGCTCTGTAACTCAAGTAATTTTGATTCAACTTTCCTGAAATTTCATGACTTTGTCTATATGTATCATACTACATATCACCTGAAAATTATTTTGTTTTGTGCATAAACAAAGAAATGATTAAACAATAAATATACAGTACGTCGTGGGTGTGATCACACCCATACTCTCACAGAACAAACCTTGCATGCTGTACGTCATGGGTGTGAGGCCACCCATACTTACAAAGAAGAAACCGTTCGCGCCATATGTTGTGGATATAAATAGACACTAAATATACAGTACGTCATGGGTATGACTACACCCATACTCTCAAAGAACAAACTTTGCGCGCTGTACGTGGGTATGAGGCCACCCATACTTACAATGAAAAAAAAACGTTCGCGCCATATGTTGTGGGTGTGACGTCATGCACGCTTGCTGGCTACAGAGAGAGAGAGAGACGCGTGAATCACGTCCCAGTTCAAGTCTGCGGTAAGTTTTATTACTATCAGTTATTACATTAGATTGATTTATCTACAACAATTCCGAGTGATTTGTTTTTCCTTAGAAAAGAGAATCACTGGGAGAACTGACTGATAATGCCTTTTTTTTTTTTTTTTTTTTTTGATATTATTGTATGTCTGAAATCCATTGATCTAAAATCTATTTCTGCAGTACTGATTATAGTATAGACTAGGGCGCTAGCAGCGATATGTTTAAAAAAAAATTTTTTTTTTTTTAAACCCAATTACATCGAAATGAAGAAAAGCCTGGAATGCCAAAATGTCGGCCATGGGAAATAGGGGGAATTGTAGGAAAAAAGGAAGGAGGTTAGAAGAAGCTCTTTCGCTTTTGTCAGGACTTACCAATTACTTTCTGATGGGATATGGAATGGGTGCACGCGCGCGACGTGTGTGTGTGTGTGTGTGTGTGTGTGTGTGTGTGTGTGTGTGTGTGTGTGTGTGTGTGTGTGAATGAGTGTGCGCGCACGCAGATATGATTAGCAAAAACAGCTTTTACAATGTATGCATTGCTGGTTTATCTGATCAAGCGTGGGCATATTTTATGCGAAATGTTTTTAGAATATATCTACTTTCTTTACAGCTCCATCTTTACAAACAATGGCCCAGAGACTCAACATCTTTGAAGCCCTCAATCTGGCAAATGGTGAAGGAGATGATGTAGAATATGGTATGTATCACTTATTTTTTTCACACACACACACACACACACACACACACACACACACACACACACACACACACACACACACACACACACACTCTTATGTTGGTTATCTTGGTAGAGAGATTGTGTGTGTGTGTGTGTGTGTGTGTGTGTGTGTGTGTGTGTGTGTGTGTGTGTGTGTGCACGAGCGCTCACACGCGCTAAGCGGCTCAACGCGTGTGTGTGTATGTGTGTGAGGAAGTCAACATCAGATTATTTTCAACTGGATATTGTAATCCATCTTGGGTGTGTGTGTGATGGTGTGCGGCATGTGAGGGTGTGTGTGTGTGTGTGTGTGTGTGTGTGTGTGTGTGTGTGTGTGTGTGTGTGTGTGTGTGTGTGTGTGTGCGTGTGCGCGTGCATGCATTGGTGTACATGAGAGAGAGATGAGTATCGTTAGTTCCATCTTACTTCCTTTTCTTATGACTAAATCATCAAATCTGTTTCCATCTGTCCAGCCGTGAACAGACTGCTGGATAGTCATAATTCCTTTGAAGTTACCCGTGATGAAGACCTCAACAGTGGCGATGACCTCACTAGTGATGATGAACCTGATGTCAACATGCTGAGGAATCAGAGTGAGTTTACCCAAATAATAATGTCATATTTCATTATATTTGCATGAAAATCATATGGAAACTATACTGTGGCACTAAGACTTCATTAGTTGTGCGCATACAGCACACGGGTGAGGGTGAGGGTAGGGAAAAGGACAAGGAGTGCTAGTAAGTGTGCAATAGTAAATGTGTGTGTGTGTGTGTGTGTGTGTGTGTGTGTGTGTGTGTGTGTGTGTGTTCGTGTATGCAGGTATGAATGAATGTGGTGTATGTTTATGTGTGTGTGTGTATGTGTGTGTTTTGTGCGTGTGCGTATGCGCTCGCATGGCATGTTTTCCGGTATTGAGCTTGGGAGACGGAGCAGATTTTTTAGCAACATTATATCAGTCTCTAATGAACTTAATGTTATTTGTGTTGGTTTATATTTATCATATGACATTAAAGAAACACTGAAAACAAGCTTATTGCGTTTGTGTTCATTGTTTGTTTGTGACGATCAATAATTTTCTTGCTGTTGTCAGAATTCGGACTAACGCCATTTTCCGATTTGTCGGTCTGTAAACATAATGACAGCAATTTTAACTCCTTAAATTATGGATTGGTTTTGCAAAATATGGCCGTTCTAACCTGATAAGCCTTTGTTTTTCATGGTTTGGGTTTGTATAATGTTTGAACTTTCATATCAAATTCATTTTTTTATCCACTGATTTTTAAAATTGGTGACAATGGAAAGGAAGTATGACGGGTGAATACCGGAAAACCTGCCATATCCCTGTGTGTATGTGTCAGTGTGTGTGTGTGTGTGTGTGTGTGTGTGTGTGCATGCCAATGTGCGTGTATGTTTGTGTGTGTCTGTGTGAGCACACACATACATTGTGTGTGTCTGTGTTTTGTGTGTGTGTGAGGGACTGTGTTTATATGTCTGTGTGAGTGTGCAAGGAAGAAATGACATGACTGATAGAAATAATTGCTGAGAGCACAATTTATATTGTATGCTTTTCACAGGATCACAAGGACTCCTCCAAGATGATGGACCAGCATCTGTAGAAGACGTGGTTTGTCCATCAGACCATTTCGACTCTGATGACTCTGATGAGGGTGACTTTCCTTTCCTTAGAGCACAGGTCGAAAGTATGAGGCGAGGGCAGTCTCCTCAGCGTGCACAGACTTCCACTGTGATTGACCAGACAACCACTGTCTTTGTTGCAAAAGACGGCACACAATGGAACTCTGTTCTCCTGTATCATTTGGGCGCACTTTGTCAGAAAATGTTTTCAGGCCCCCCTGTACTCAAGTGCTGGTTGTGATGACATCAGAACTCCATCAGATGCATTCAATTTGTTTTTCACTGAAAAACAGTTGAAACTTTTGGTGAAATCACAAATCTGGAAGGAGACCGCAAAAGGGGAGAACATTTCAGAAAAACTGATGAAACAGAAATAAAAGGGTTTGTTGGGTGCTTGTTGTTCTTAGGAGCAATGAAGCAAAGCATGCTGCCAACAACCATGGTGTTTGACCCTTTCTATGGGCAGATGTTGGTGAGAGCAACTTTCAGCAGAAATCGTTTCCTGCAACTGCTGGCCTGCCTCCGCTTTGATGATAAACAGACCCGGAATGCCAGAAGATGCCATGATGTCTTTGCGCCCTTCCGGGACTTTTGGGATGAGTTCAAAAAATCTCTCAGAACACTATATCCCAGGGCCACGCATCACCATAGATGAGCAGCTTGTTCCTTTCCGTGGTCGATGTTCTTTTCTGCAATACCTTCCTTCGAAACCGGACAGGTATGGTTTGAAGATTTTCTGGGCAGCTGATGCAGAGAACAACTATCCACTTACTGCCGAGCCTTACCTGGGTCGACCTCTTGGTGCGCAACGCCAGGTGAACCTGGGCCGAAACATGGCTAATCAGCTGTCCAAGCCCTTTTACGGGACAGGGCGAAACATCACTGCCGACAACTTCTTTACGGATAAGGAACTGTCGGACACACTGCTCCAAAAGAAACTGACATTCGTTGGAACAGTGAGAGGCAACCGGACCTTTCTTCCAGAGCCTTTCAAACAAAAGGCTGGTCTGGAGCTCCATGGCTCCTCTTTTGTTTTCCATGAGAAAACAACCCTGGTAATTACCAGTCAGAGGGCAACAAAACGTGGTGGTTTTGAGCACCATGCACCACGACAAGGCTGTGGATCCAACAGCTATCAAAAAGAGGCCTGACATCATCAGATTCTATAATGCCACGAAAGGTGCTGTGGATGCCATGGACAAAATGGCCCATGCGTACTCCACCAAACGGGTCACCAAGAGGTGGCCCATGAGTCATGTTTTACAATACACTTGACCTCGGCAGCATCGCAGCAAGGGTGATCTGGCAAAAAAAATTTCCAGATGACAAGCTGTCTCAGCCAGACATGAGGCTGCAGTTCCTGGTCAAGGTGGCAGAACAGTTGTGCATGGAGCAGATATAGACAAGGCTTTCAGCCACAAATCTGTCCAGACCGCTCCGGCAAACAATTGGATCTGTTGCTGACCATCTCTCTGAGCAATCAGAACCAGGAACAAATGCAGCAGGCAAACGAAAGACAGCAGCCAGTTCAGGCAAGAGAGCTCCACCAGAGAAGGCAGCAAAGAAAGGCACAAAGAAGCAAGTCAAGGTCGTTGTGGCTCCTGTCACTGGAAGTCTGACCGCAAGACCACCACATTCTGCTTCCATTGTTGTGCCTGGCTTTGCAAGGAACATGTGAAGCACATTTGCCAGGGCTGTACTGCACTGGTCTCCTCAAGCACTGTCGTTACCATTGCAGAGTAGGGAGGCATTCATCAGCAGCTGCCCACAGAAAATTTGCAGATAAACTTTTACATGTCATACCCGTTTCATTGTATAGTTGCCTCCGCCAAGGCGGGGATTATGTTTTTTGTTATTTTTTTTTTTCAATGTCTTGACTTTGGCTGTCATCACAATCTGCACCAGATAGGGTGATCCCTACATTTCTAAACGAAGTGTTGCCAGTTCAGTGAGCAGTTTACTTTTATGATTTCATTAAAACATTGTGTGTGTGTGTGTGTGTGTGTGTGTGTGTGTGTGTGTGTCTGTGTGTGTGTGTGTGTGTGTGTGTGTGTGTGTGTGTGTGTGTGTGTGTGTGTGTGTGTGTGCACTCCGTTTCCAAAATTTGATTTTGAAAGGTAGAGAATGACAAAAGGAGGGAGAAAGGGCCTGCAAAATGTTTTTTATTGTGTGTAACTCTTCTTGTCTTCCATTTTTAAAGGATATTTTCCTAACTGCCTAGACTACCATGTACCACTGATTGGAATTTTATCAGCAGTGTACAATATTTGTTGCCTCTGCAACAGAACTGAAATATCAGGGCACAAATATTTTGCATGTGTTGAACACCCTTATTTGGCTATATGGAGAGAGGCAGGGAGAGAGAGATGACCAGGAATAATGCAATCTGTTCTTGAGTGGATATGTCTTGATTACAAAAGCGTGTGTGTACATGTGTGTGTGGTTGGATGTGCTTGCCAATGTGTGTGTGTGTGTGTGTGTGTGTGTGTGTGTGTGTGTGTGTGTGTGTGTGTGTACGCGCGCATGCATATGTGTTGTTTGATACTGGATGAAATTGAATTGACAAAATTAAATTAATGTGTTTGGAAAAATCATTGAGTGTTTGATTAATAAAATGTGCATATTACATCTATCAATCAATTTGTGGCTTCTGTAATTGGAGAAATTGTTTGGTTGTGCTAATCCCATGTACGAAGGCAGACAGTTGAAGACACTGACATATGACTTACACAACCAGAAATGCTCATGCATTGTCTACTGTGCCTCTTTCAATCGTATATTCACACACACACACACACACACACGCCTATATACACATACCTATCTACTCGTTCACATCAATAATATTAGTGCCAAATAACCATACTGAAACATTGTTTCTCTCCATTGTTACATTCTTTCACTCTTACTGTCTCTCCCTCTTGTTCTTTGTTTCACTTTACATGCACTGTTTACACACGCTTGTATATACACATACAAACACACTTGCACACATTCACATACATGTTTACTCATATATGTCCATGCGCACACCCACATACGTTTTTACAAAAACCCATACGCCTATAATATACACATTTACACAAACCGTTTGGCATGCGCATGAACGCCCCCATGCCCACACCCACACATGCACACACATCAATCACATGTGCATACAAGACTATCTCCTTGCAGGCACAGCTGATTCACAATACACTTGTAAACGCATGCAAATGGAATTGTACATGCAAGTTTGCTGAAGGAAAAGTCAAAGTTGCTTTACGAGCAGATGTGGTTACTGTACACCCACGATGTACGGCAAGGGATGAGCTCTTACTCACAAACCATGGGTTACTGTACACCCACAACGTATACGGCAAAGGATTAGTTTCTATACAGAAACCATGGGTTACTGTACACCCACGGCGTACGGCGAGGGATTAGTTTCTATACAGAAACCATGGGTTACTGTACACCCACGGCGTACGGCGAGGGATTAGTTTCTATACAGAAACCATGGGTTACTGTGCACCCACGGCGTACGGCGAGGGGTCATTCCTTCATGAAAGCATGGGTTTCTGCACACCCAGGTAAATAAACTAGCAGACGTACATCATACCTACACTTTCAGCTGAAAGAGACACACTCAGCTTGAGCTGAGATAATAAAATCATCCTAAGATATAACAAAACGTTCGCCACACCACACCCTACCAAATGCCAGATGGGCTTACTCAATAATGCAGGGCAATCAAAACCAAAATGGTAATGAACCAAGGCTCTTGTGTCTTCATATTCCACAAATAATTGAACTACATGTCGTAGTATGAATTTTGTGCCTTTCTACAACAGAATAACACCGACAAAAAAGGGCCAACGGCACCTCCAGAACATGAAATGAGGGGGTAAATATGCATGCATGTAGACTGGCATTAAATTGTATCTTCTCTGCAAAACTTCTGATAGCAGCCCTTCTCTCTCTCTCTCTCTTTTTCCCTGATAACATTCTCATCCTTTACACTAGGACTTAAACAGGTTCTTATTTATAGCAGCTCACATACCTCTGTCAACTTTACACACTGTTCTTTTTCTTTTACCGAAAATCAGCTTGTTTCACCTTGCAACTGAATTGAAAGAACAGTTTCATACGAACAAATATTTGCATAGAAACCACAGAGAATTATACTTTGCCTTACATTACAAATCAAACTTTCCGTCCCACTGCATTATGAATCACATTGCAGCCAAGGGTTTATTAGAGGTATACCTATGCTTGTGCTACTAGCCAAATCAGAGAACAAGTAGTTTTGAAAGGAATACAGGCACAGTACTAACCTGTAGTTAAACAAAATTCACAAATGAGATGGAACTCCAAACACAATCACAAAACAGAGGAACAAACTTATCTTTTTTCTGTAACGATTTTAAAACAGCTGGTGGAAGAAAGATGGAATGCAGCATTGTAAAGAACGGTGGTGACATTTTGCTCAACAATAAAAGTCAGATTGCAGGAAACAAGATGATCTGTGCCAGAATGTTTTTTCTTCAGATCTCCTAGGGGCATAGAATCGTACGTACACGTGCGAGTCATTGCATAAATGACAAAGAAAGTGCAATAATAAAGACCAGGACGTTTAAAAGTACCGTTGTTGGAATGAAATAGAAGTCGGGAAGCAAGGGTTGGGATGGAAAACAGAGGGACCAGCAGTGGCAAGATGATATAGAAAGGTGGGAGGGTAGGAGAGTAGAGCGGTGATCCATGTGTTGGCAGTACCTGAGAATGCTGAAGAAATAAGAGGTCAACAAAGAAATGAAAACTTGCTAAGTCCGCTGCTGGTGTTAGTGCTGAATGCCACCCCCATATTCTATATTTGTTGTTGGATTTGTGTCTATATACCCCCTCTTCTTCCCCATTTATTCTACGCCTTTCATGCAGCAGTCACATACATTCATCACATCCAAGTCAAATGTAGGCAAATTCCCTCCCTTCTTCGGGTACAGCATCATGAGGGGTTTCTGTCTCTTTCTATTGAGCCTTTCTAACTGTGCTACTAAACACACGTCCAGCTTAAGACAAACTATCCGATGAAACTATGGTCGATGTATAAAGTTATTAGATCAAAATGACAGCTCTTTTAAATTAAATTATCTCGTATCTCAAAAATCTGAGCTGAGTTTTGGGGAAAGGGATGGGAACGAGGGGACCACACACTAAGAAAAGTGAAATAAAATGTTCTGAATGCTGAAAACTATTTTCAATAATCTCCATTGATTTCACACAGGAATGGACAGACTTTTTGTCTTTATCCAAAATGAGAAAGAAAATTATCAAATACCTCATGTACTATAACTTAAATGAAAATTTCAATAAGCTCATGAATGGAATGAATGAAAAAGAAACTATAAATTACTTCTCTCCATTTTCTATATCAAACATGAACACACCTCAGAAGAAAGTCCTTCGCACAACAGAAAAGTGTGAGAGTATGAGAGAGAAACTCACCAGCTGTACAAAGATTGACATTAGGAGGAAAGCAAACAGAGGCTGAGCACAGATGCAAACAAGAAAATGTGCTCTACTCTGGACGCAAATGTGCAAGTCCACACACAACTTAACATGTGATACTTTGTTCAGAGAGAAACACCTGGCTGACAAGCTGATAGACTGTAAAGGAGGGAAAACCAACCTTTGACAAGCTGACAGACTGTAAAGGAGGGAAAACCAACCTTGCCAACTTGCAGTCTTGAGTCGTGAAGAAAATTCGTGCTGTAGACTTCGGATGCGAAATGACGGTGGCACTCCTCCATATCACAATTTATTGGTTCAGCCTGTCCACGTGGGCACAGCAACACCATCCTATCACAATACAACACTCCAGACTCCTGCACATGCGCAACTGACTAGCCAATCACAACATAACATGTCACTGATCCACACGTGGCCAGCGACACCACCGAGCACTTGCGTGCGTGCGGTTTTGTTTCAATGCTAAAAATTTCAATCTTATGAGTATAGACCCTCAAGCACTCTCGTGATAATTAGTCAGTCGGAGTCTCTCTCGCTCTCTCTCTCTCTCTCTCTCTCTCTCTCTCTCTCACACACACACACACACACACACACACACACACTTGCACGCGTGTGTTCATACACAATCATCGTCGTATTTATACACTAGAAAATACAAACGCGCTAATAACTTAGTTCTAACAATCGCTGATGACGGATTGCACAGCTAAGTTTCTACTCATATTCTAGCAATATCTTGGGTGAGTCCTCTCTCTCTCTCTCTCTCTCTCCATGTGTGAACTCTGCTGATAATACTACAAAACTCATTCTGATTCTGATTACTGTGCAGTTCTCGCAAAAAATCTGCAAGTAAGTGCCGACGATCTCGTAAAATAGACTGAACTCAAACACACGTCACCTTACTCTAAGAAATGCATATCTAGCTTGTGACGACCAGACAGCAAAGACAGAATCTCACAATGAAATTCCCTCCATAACATTTTGAAAATGACCCTAATGAACAAGTTACATAGCACTAGGATAACGCCACTACTAGCTGGCATCCTCCTATCACTTCTCTGTGCTAAAAAACTTCACAAAAAGTCTATGGACTCTTCAAAATCACTTTAATTTTATTGACCTTTACTCATGCCAGCTTTCATTCCAGCCTCATGTTCGGTCATACACAGACTATGCATTTACTGTTTTTGACATCCTGTGAGCTTCTTCGACTGACACCATAAAAAAGATATCAAAATCCCTTAAGCACTAAAGCTAGAATGCAACGCAGTGTTTTCTTAATTCACAAGACTGCGTCGGAAAACACGCCCTCAGTATCAATTCATAAATTTTCAAATAATTCTTCAAAGGCCTCCCTCCAAATCCATATCAAAGAATTGACTTACTCAGATGAGTTAGCGTCTTCGGGCATCTCTCAATAGAATTCGCTCCCTGTTTTGATCAAACAACACCGGCGTTAAAACATCGTCATTCCAACCAACTTAAGTGCTAATGCTGACGAACTCCACTCAAGTTCACTATCTACCACCCTCACCGCCGCATAGAAACTCTGGAAACAATGAAAACTATGAATATTCACGCGTTATCGTTCGCTCAATTGCTCGTTTTTGCTTAGTATCCGCGTGATTGATGGAGGAGTTTTTGTTTGCTTGTTCTGAAGGGGGGGGGGGGGGGGGGGGGGGGGGGGGGGGGGGGGGGGGGTGTTGTTACTTATTTTTCCCTCACTTTTCTTATGCCATCTTGTTATTAACACGTTTGTATCCTTGGCCAGCTTCGCCTTTCCCTCCCCCCCCCCCCTTCTCTATTATGTATTTATATATATGTATATACATTTAATGCTGAACAAATAAGTAGTGGGGGAAAACAAGTGCAGGTTAACAATTCTTCCATCGGTATAGTTATGACTTAACAAAGATTTGAAATTGAGAGGAAAAAAAAAATTGAAGATAAAGTAAATGGGAAAACGTATGTCATGAATATGAAAACCCTTCACTAGCTGCATGAGGAAAACTATCGCAACCCCTCTTGAAGCCAGATCTATGTATCGCCTACTCCGAGGCCTTTCGTCCGCTGAATCAGACTCATCAGGGATACACGGCTGATTGTGCTCTTGGCGTCAGATAGAGACACACCACAGTCCATAATTCTGTGGTGTTCCGACCGCCAAGGGTTCGAAAAAGAATCCAACTGCACCCCCAAAGCAGCCAGCGAAAGGTAGTAGAATTAAACAAAATGAAAATGTGGAAAGGAAAAAAGTTGTTTGAAACTAAAAACATTACGCAAACAGTATAAAATGTAAGAGACAATCTTTGAGCCTATGCTTGAGGATCCCTTTAAGGATGCAAGGGAGATCAAAAGATATGGAACAGTCTGAGTGGTCAGCTCTGCTGTGTATGTATATATATATATATATATATATATATATATATATATATATATATATATGTATATATATATACAAGCATAGGCTCAAAGATTGTCCATTACATTTTATACTGTTTGCGTAATATTTTTAGTTTTCAACAACTTTTTTCCTCTCACACACTTTCGTTTTGTTTAATTCTACTACTACCTTTTGCTGGCTGCTTTGGGGGTGCTGTTGGATTTTTTTTCAAACCCTTGGCGGTCGGAACACCACAAAATTATGGACTGTAGTGTCTCTCTATCTGACACGCCAAGAGCACAGGCACAATCAGCCGTGTCTCCCTAATGAGTCCGATCCAGCGGACGAAAGGCCTTGGAGCAGGCGATAAATATAGATCTGTCTTCGAGAGGATTGCGATAGTTTCCTCATGCAGCTAGTGAAGGGTTTTCATATTTATGATATACATTTTTCCCATTTACTTCTTTTTTTTCTCTCTCTCTCAATTTCAAATCTTTGCCAAATCATGACTATAATGATGGAAGAATTGTTAACCTGCACTTGTTTTCCCTCACTACTTAATTGTTCAGCATTATATACATATATATATATATATATATATATATATGTATATATATGTTCGAATTTGTATGCGCGCGTGAGGACATGTGTGCGCGTGTGTGTGTCTGTGTGTGGAGCGTCATCTGTGGTGTTCGCATTGTATTCCAAACAGCGTAGAGACCTCGATTTGTGTGCAAAGCTCTATGTAAATGAAACGAAAATCAAATCGGGGTGTGTGTAGTTGTATATGAGATTGTTCCTTTTTGAATCCTTTTACATAAACAATTTAATATACCATTCAATGTATTCACGTGCACCAGTAAGTAACGACTATAATATCATTCTTTAGTAATTCCATACACAACATTGTCCAAATCTATTTGATATAGCAGTCATTCATTACAGAGAATAACAAAAGGAAATTTCCATGAAACTGCAGGGGTATTTGATGCTGAGTAGAAAATAGAGCAACAACAAGCAAACAAACAAACAGAAATTAAAGTTTAAAAAAAAAAAAAAATTGAAAAATAAATTTTTTAAAAAAAAATTTTAAAAACAAAAAATAAACAAAATAACACCAAAGGTAAAAAAAAAAGAGAGAGAGAGAGAGAGAGAGAGAGAGAGAGAGAGAGAGAGAGAGAGAGAGAAACCCAACAACTCTTGACATAACGCAATAAGTGTTTCTATAGCTGGAGAGGAGTTGACGGGGAGGGGGGGGGGGGGGGGGGAGGGGTTGGAAAAGGGGTGGGGGGAGAGGGGTGGGGGGGGGGGGGGTAAAGATGAGAATAAAGAGAAAAGGAAAGGTCACATACCGCTTTTACAAATCCAAACATATTTGATCCACGCTCAACTGCAGGAGCATTAGAATGCTTTTTGTATAATAATGTGTACAGTTTTTGTTAGCTACTGTGACAGAAAAAAAAACACGCTAATAAGAATGATAATATTAGAAGTATTTACAATTAATTTTTTTACTGCGAAGCACTGTAGTATCCTAATCTGCGCACAGTGTGCTATATGGTAACAGTTTTTAATGAAATCATGATACGCATTTCCATTATATGTGCATGCTTTTCTATTGGTATCTATGTTTAAGTTCGCATATAAATTCAGACAGTCTTGGTATTGCATTATAATTCTACTTTTATAGACGAAAAACTTTGCCCATAGTAAAATAAGATAAAAAAATTTGGTCCGTTTTTGTTTTTTTCGTCAGTTCCGAACAAGATCAGCTCGACATTCAGTGACAATCTGAAACAATGTTCACATTTCTGTTTCAAATATCTTTCCAATTCCTTCCAGAATTCTTGTGTTATTGGACAATACCACAAATAATGATGAATTGTGTCTCTTTCATTTTTGCAAAAACTGCATTTGTCGCTGTCTGTGAGACCCATTCCTTTTTAGAAGTATATTTGATACTAAAACTCTATGGCAAAGTTTCAGTTGAAACCATCTAAATTTTATTTCTTTGATTTTTCGGACATGTTTTAATACAGTTTCCCAGTCTATCGCTGTTTGTAACTTTATTTCCCATTTTGCAAAGGACTCTATATTGAGTACATCTATTTTATCCAGGAGCAAATTGTAGTAAATTTTTTATCCTTTGACAACACCTGTTATAATTTTCAAAACTTTGCTTTTATCATTCTTGACACTGTTTTCAAATGTTATGTTTCTTTTTCTAGCGTATTCTGTTATAGCCTGGACGCAGCCTAAATAATGGAGGTAATTCACCTGCACTCCTAACTTTCTTGAAAAACTTTTGTAACTTAAAAAAGTGCCATTTTCATCCATCATATATCTCCACATGAATTATATCTTTGTCAAACCATGACTTGAAATAAAAATGAGTTTTATCAATTTTGAATTTATCGTTATAAAAGATAGGTTCTGCTGCAATCTCCTCAGTATTCTCTAAATCTGTTTGTATGTTCAAAGTGTCATAAGATTTAAATACATCCTTCCAAAACTGGTTACACCTACTCTGTAAATACTTCTTTGACCCAAAATAATTTAGATTGTTTACTTCTGGACAGAGCGTTACTAAAACTGTCTTCCACTTTGAGCTTTTAATAATTAATTTTCTAATCCATGACAGTTTTAAAGCTTGCATAAAGCATGAATGTCTGGCAAACCTATACCTCCGTTTTCAACATTATATGAATTGCATACTTTCGTTTAATTTTGTCAGGTTTTTTGTCCCATACAAATTCAAAACACATCTTTTGCAGATGTTTTATGTCACTCTCAGGGGGTTTGGGAGTAACATCCACAGGTATACAAGTTTAGACAAAAATAAGATTTTAATACTGCAACCTTACCAAGAGGAGTACACATACGTTTTGACCAAATTTTAAACAAGTTTTGAACTTCTGTGAACTTATCTGACATATTTATTTCTGTTAGTTTTGATAGATCAGTTGTCAACCAAATTCCTAGAAGTTTGAATTTTATAGGGTTCCATATCATATGCTTTTCAGCCAAATGTACAGTTTGTGAGCCTTTCTTTTGCCCTAGCCATACGTTACAGGTTTTTTCAAAATTTAATTTAAGACCAGAAATGCCTTCAAATTCTTCTATTGAGTTGAACAGTTTTCTGTGTCAGATATTTTTATTCCCTTAATTTCGTCATCTTCTCTTATTTTGCTCGCTAGTAATTCAACACATAATACAAAGAGATATGGGGATATGGGATCACCTTGGCGACATCCTCTCCTAATGGGAAAACTCTGAGATATCTTTCCATTAACGATACATGAGCTTTAATATTTTTGTAAAAAGTGCATATCCATTTAATCATATCCTTTCCAAAGCCATAGTAGCTGATAACTTTTTTCCAAATAGACCCAGTTTATGGAGTCGAAAGCCTTCTCAAAGTCGACTGAGACCAGTAACCCAGGTAGATTTTTGTTTTCTAAGTAATGCATCATGTCATACAATAGTCTTAAATTATCCCCAATATACCTCCCTGATATGAACCCTGTCTGATCTTCGTGAATTAGTTTAGGTAGGACTGTTTTAATTCTGTTAGCTATGCAGGTTGATCCCTATTTTATAAGTAACATTTAACAGTGATATTGGTCTCCAGTTTTTTATATATTCCTTGGGTTTGTCTCCCTTGGGTAAGCATATTATGATACCTTCTCTTTGAGTTACTGACATTTCTCCTTTATAAAAGCCTTCATTTAGAGAACGGATTACAAAATCTCCCAGCTGTTTTCAAAAAAAAATTTAAAGAAATTAACTGTAAATCCATCCGTGCCTGGGCTTTTGTCATTTTGCATATTTTTCATGCTGCTTCTGCTTGCTTCTTCTTTTGTTATGAGACCTTCCAGGTTATCAGATTCAATTTTGCTTAATTTTGGTAATGTTTTTGTAAACTTGCCTATATCGGTATCCTGCAATTTCCGTTCTTTATACAAATCATGAAAAAAGGATTTGGTCTCGTCTAGCAAATCGGTTGTTTCCGTCAATACACGGCCATCTGCTGTTGTTAGTTTTAACATCTGTTTGCTTATATATATATATATATATAGATATGGATATTCATATACTTTGCCAAGTATATATAAGATATATGTATAACGACGGAAGAATTGTTAGCCTGCACTTGTTTTCCCCCACTATTAATTTGTTCAGCATTACACACACACACACACACACACACACACACACACTAAAGTGAACTGCATAACAGGATATGGAAACGCCCTGTGTGTGTGTGTGTGTGTGTGTGTGTGTGCTGAGCTAAATTATCAGTCGGATTTTGTCAAATTCTCTTGCCATTGGGCGGGGAGACCTCTCTGTTTGAGTTGTGGGGAAGGCTCGGATGAACGCGTTATGTAGGTATGAACAGTGAGAGGGGCACACTTCACTGTCTTGCGTAACAGGACATGGAAACCTTTTGTGTGTTTGTGTGTGTGTGTGTGTGCGTGTGTGTGTTTGCGCGCGCGTGCGTGCGTGCGTGCGTGTGTGTTTCTGTTTAAATAGGCACGGGTTTGTGCGAGCGTCTGTGAATTAATGCTGAAGGTGTGTGTTCAGTCAAATGATAAGCTTATGCATTACGGATCCATTTTACTCTAGTCTGTGGCTTTGTGGGAAAGATTTTTTGTTTTTTTTTTCATTCTTTAAATGAATCCACAAAGGTGTCAACCTATACGGTTTTCCCGTATTGCTGTACGGGAAACCTACGATTTCGGGTCTGTACGGCTGTATACAAGTTTCAGTACGGGTAAAACTGATTTATACGGGCAAATATTAAATCACCGAGGCAAATTGCGAGGTGAACAAATCTTCATAGCAGACGACAGGACTCTTATCGCTGAAACGGGAACGAACTAAGCAGATGATCGGTCACGCGCAGAAAACAAGTTGTACCATAGACGTAGACGTCTCCGGTTGTACCATTGTTCCGGTAATCTGCGCATGCAACTTTCCATGTATGCATTGTTTGAATCGAGAATGGCTACCCCCCCCCCCCCCCCCCCCCCAGCTGAAAAGGCTCGAGTTGGCGGTGGGCGACACCTGAAGGAGTCGGAAAAGCCCATCATTAATTTGAGAAAGAGAGATACGCATAGCTTGATCAAGCTCTCAGAGAAAGGCCCAGAGTATACGTACTACATTCCACGTCGCAGAGATGTGAAAGTTTTGTGCGTCTGGCGTGTACGATCTGCGGGTACATTTTTTTTTGACAAAGACTCACAGCATGAGTGCTGTTACAAAGACCAAGTCGTACAAAGCAATAGATGAATATTGTCCTGTGCGCAATGAAGACAGAGAAGATGAAGACCCCGGAGTGATTTCTGCCATTTTTTTTTTTCAAGAAGTTCTGCCAGGTACTGAGTATTACATTGTATTCATAGCAACTTTTTTTTTTTTTTTTTTTTTTTTTACCGTAATGTATTAGGTTTTGGGGCTAGGAATAAAGGAAAAAGTACTTTTCAATATGGGAAGTTGTAAAATGAAGAAAATTGGGTTGACACCTATGAATCCACGTGGCTAGTTGCTGTGAGAACCCACTTCACCTCTGTTTGTGAGGGTTCAGTAATGTGGCGTCACACAAGGTAGACGCATAGTCTTTGTATAGTTGAATATGAGTGTCGAAAAAACAACTTGTGGGTGGGTGGAAGATCAAATAACTGCTCGATTTGGGCGAGTTGATAACCTACTTCTCCTGAGAATTCTTTTTTACGCAGTGAATTGATAAGATGATTCAAACACAGCCGTTGATATCAGCAATTCATTGATTGTCTCAGTCATGTAACCTACTTCTGGGAATTCTCTTTTACGCGATGAAGTCTACGATGATTGAAACAGCTGTTATTGTCAACAATGAACTGATTGTCTCAGTCATATGAAACGTGGTCCTTTGGAGAGATGGGACTTACTCAGTTAATGCAAGACACGTGCACACTTTAAAGCAGACTTCATGAAAATCTTGGTTAGAGATGTACCACATAATGGGATTCTGAAGTTGTTGAAAGAGATCAACATTTTTCATCTGATCCAGGATTTCACGGAAGAAAGTTTTTTTCCATGAATTTTTTTTTTTTTTTTTTCATTTTAGAATATATGTTTTAATGAGATGAGAGAGAGAGAGAGAGAGAGAGAGAGAGAGAGAGAGATGTGTGTGAGAGTGAGTGTGTGTGTGTGTGTGTGTTCTCTCTCTCTCTCTCTCTCTCTCTCTCTCTCTCTCTCTCTCTTCTTCTCTTCTCTCTCTCTCTCTCTCTGGCGCGCGCGCGCGCGCGCGTGTGTGTATGTGTACACGTGTGTGTATTTTGACGGTTGACTTCAACAAGGTGACAGTCCTAAGGTCGCCTCATGCGGTCGGCAGGACTATCAGCAATATAATTTCTCCCTTGAAGAGAGAGAGAGAGAGAGAGAGAGAGAGAGAGAGAGAGAGACAGACAGACAGACAGACAGACAGACAGACAGACAGACAGACAGACAGACAGAGACAAAGAGCTATAGACATCTAAAACAATTGATCTTGTTTTTAACATGGCAAAATGCGTAATGCAGGCCTGCCTGCAATGAGTTACAAACTAAGATTCATTGTGCAGCAGCAGATGATGAATGACTAATGAACACTGTAGCAGAGCAGCTGATCTCGTGCTGTCATCTATGTTCCCCACAACACACACACACACACACACACTCCCTTCACGATGATGATGATGATGGGCCATGGCCATCATTCCACAACAGACCAGAGATCAGGAAGGGACAGGATAAGTATCTTGTGTCTCATTTCCACACTATACACGCGCAGGTCACAAATCATTTTGTTTCTGACTGACGCCCTGTCAGTCCTACAGGCAGTAATTGAGTTGCCATCACTGACCAACATTGCTACTGGCAGAAGAGTGGAGCCTGATCCATTGCGGGGTTTCTGAAAAACAGGCTGATTGCTTAGCCAAGGATGGCGCTGGAAGAGAATAACCCAGCAACAGTGTCAGTCATGGCAGAATGTGAAGAGGGACTTTTTTCCCCTCGTACGCAGGCTGATACTCCTGCGTACACTCCCTGTATAGACAGGCAAGGATTCATCCCCCATCTACCCAACAAAGGGAGGGGAGTTTTGTGTGTATGACCGGTTTTTTACTTTTATTTTATTTTACTTTTTTAAAACTTTTTTTATCCGAGTCATACTCCATCTTCGGGGAAGATGCATGCTGTGTGTAATGTGTCATCCATACCAACGGCCAAAACTGGCCTTCTCTCCCGAAAGTTGGTGATGGGATTTTACGTGTGTGCAAGATGTTATGCGTGCAGGATGTTATGCGTGTGTTCACACACGCTACCTCGGTTTATAGTTGCATTCGAAGAACTGGACTGTATGGAGTTAGAACCAATATTAACTCCGAGGGAAAAATCCCCCTGTACCGAAACGGCCCGGCGGAGAATCGAACCTGCAACCCTTGGATTATGAGTCCGGCGCCCAACAACTGCGCTATCTTAAAACTGTAGAATCACCAGCAACAAGAACATACACATATACAGCGTCTATTCTCGGCTAGAGACCAAGGTCTAAGTGCTTTACAATCAACAATCACTTATACGACAGGTTGGTTACCTGGGCATTTACCGTTGCATCCAGACACTATCGTTCGATAGCTTTGCACTGAATTTGCTTACTTCTTTCATTTTTTCTTTCGTGTCATGCATACAAAACGGTCAAACTTGCCTACTCTTCCGAAAGTTGGTGATGGAATATGTTACTTCGAGGGGAAAACCCCCCTGTACCGAAACGCCCCGGCGCTGATTCGAACCCGCACCGCCAGGATCATCAAGATTACGAGTCCAGAACTCTACCAACTGAGCTATTCCGGCTCCCCCAAAATCGTCAAGATTTTGCGCTGAAGAAGTCGTCACCAGATTCCTCTGGCTCTGTCGTGGTCCAAGTCTTGGGTCCTGCAATGATTTCCCTGTTCCTTCTGCGACGTTGTAAGAAGTCCATAGTGTTTTTTTCCCCCCCCCATATCTTTCCCTCTGTCTTCTTTCTTCAACAATTGCCAGGATAATTGTTTAGTTTAGCAAAAAGGCCATTGAATCTTGTTGTCAGGCTGTGCAAAATGGCAGTTATTTTTCTTTCCTGTTGTCTGATAACACTATGTTTGCCCGTGTTCAAACCATGTAAATCATGACCTCAAAAGTTGGTTTCCAAAAACTAATGAATAACGATTCAATTGTATTTGAAACACATCGTAAGTGTACGTCTTTCATAAACATGAAAATACCCCCCCCCCCTCTCTCTCTCTCTCTCTCTCTTTTCATTAAAATATGTATAAACACCAACCAAGTTCGCTCTCTCTCTCTCTGTATATATGTTATGCGCGTGCGCACATGTGTGTGTGTGTGTTTGACAGTGGGGCATACGGAAGTTACGATAGGTGAGAGAGAGAGAGAGAGAGAGAGAGAGAGAGAGAGAGAGAGGGCGGAGTGTGAGAGTTAAGGAGTGAATAGTTTGAAAAGGGTTGTATCCCTTTTTTTGCTGTTTCTTCGAAGATGGTTCCGTTATCAAAATCATTTTGAATTATTATCTAATCTGAAGTATTGCTAAACTGGTTGTATTTTGTTGTTTTTCTTGTCTGTCCCCTCCTCCCTGTGTGTGTGTGTGTGTGTGTGTGTGTGTGTGTGTGTGTGTGTGTGTGTGTGTGTTGTGTGTGTGTGTGCGTGTGTGCGTGTGTGTGTGTGTGTGTGTGTGTGTGTGGTGTTCTTTCTACCTTTGTCGTTGCTCTGTTGTGAGCACAGCGTTTGATCAGGCAAGTTAAGTGATAAACAATGTAACTTGATTATCAAAATTAATAACCATTTCTGACCTGTGTGTGTGTGTGTGTGTGTGTGTGTGTGTGTGTGTGTGTGTGTGTGTGTGTGTGTGTGTGTTGTTCTTTCTACCTTTGTCGTTGCTATGTGTTTGGCATGGCGTATGATTCAGGCAAGTTAAGTGATAAACAATGTAACTTGATTATCAAAATTAATAGCCATTTCTGACCTCTGTGTGTGTGTGGTGTGTGTGTGTGTGTGTGTGTGTGGTGTGTGTGTTCTTTCTACCCTTTTGTCGTTGCTCTGTTGTGGGCATGGTGTATGACTCAGGCAAGTGATAAACAATGTAACTTGATCATCAAAATTAATAACCATTTCTGACCTGTGTGTGTGTGTGTGTGTGTGTGTGTGTGGTGTGTGTGTGTGTGTACATGTGCATGTGTGTGTGTGTGTGTTGTGTGTGTGTGCATGCATGCATGCACATGTGCATGAGCGCGTGCATGCGCTTGTGTGTACGCATGTGTACATGTGTATTTTTTGTGAGTGTATGCTTGTGTGAGTGTGCGTGTGCGTGTACACAAACGTGTGTGTGTGTGTGTGTGTGTGTGTGTGTGTGTGTGTGTGTTGTGTGCATACACAAACGTGTGTGTGTGTGGTGTGTGTGTGTGTGTGTGTGTGTGTGTGTGTGTGTGTGTGTGTTTGCTTAGATCCCTGCTTTTGTCAATGTTTGCCTTTCACATTAGCAAGTATTGGGTGAGACTGAAGTCAGTCAGGGACAGATCAAGTTCATCCATCATCATGTTGGGCTATACCATGCACTG
>JADBJO010018792.1:2500-5000 GCA_016801955.1 Conus betulinus
TTCTCACTCGGTCTGTCTGTCTGTCTGTTTGTCTGATGTTTGTACTCTCTGGCTGTGTCTCTGTTTGTTTCTCTGTGTCTGTGTCTCTCTGTCTCTGTCTCTCTGTCTCTGTGTCTCTGTACGTCCGTCCCCCCCCCCCCCTCTCTCTCTCTCTCTCTCTCTCTCTCTCTCTCTCATTCTCTCACACACACACACACACACACACACACACACACACACACACACACACACACACACACACGTCTGTACACTCTGTCTCTGTCTGTCTGTCTGGTAAATGGTGGAACTTTCCATCCATTGTCGTAATAGTGTGCAGCATGATGGACTTGTCTAACACACTTCAGGCAAAGGCATGCAATAGAGGGAACTTTCAAACACTTTTTTTTAATGCAACACTTTTTAAATCAAACATTTCTGGAGCTTAGAGATACGCCAAAAGAGTGCGCAGAAATTTCAAAACGTCAAAACATAAATGGCACATCTATAGGACACATTAATGTTTTTGTATATGTAGTTATAGTAACTTCATGTAAAAACAGAAGAATAAAGGCAAAAGAGATTCATCAACAGTCACGAAAGAACACTGGGAGAAAGCACCTCACGTAAAATGTCGGCTTAAATTATGTTAGCGTATTTCATTTCTTGTGAGTTTGGGCATAAAAAAAAATGCCCCTCACCATTTATATTAGTTTACAACATAGCCCAGCGTTTTTCAACAGTGATATTACAATATTCTGTGAGACCAATAAGTACAACTTGTTAACTGCTATCAACATACAAAACTTACCATTATGATATGATATTGTAAGGTATGTTGCTACAATGATATATATGCCACATGATGCAATTCCCTAATACCCGATACCTGTCTCCATGCTACACAATGGAAATTTATAACAACCTACCTGATGCAATGACATGCTATATGATGGAACTTTATAACACCTGATACAATGACATGCTGCATGATGGAACTTTATAACACCTGATGCAATGACATGCCACACCATGGAACTTTATAATACCTGATGTAATGACATGCTACATGATGGAACTTTATAACACCTGATGCAATGACATGCTACATGATGGAACTTTTATAACACCTGATACAATGACATGCTGCATGATGGAACTTTATAACACCTGATGCAATGACATGCTACACCGTGGAACTTTATAATACCTGATGCAATGACATGCTACACCATGGAACTTTATAACACCTGATGCAATGACATGCTACACCGTGGAACTTTATAATACCTGATGTAATGACATGCTACACCATGGAACTTTATAATACCTGATGCAATGACATGCTACATGATGGAACTTTATAACACCTGATGCAATGACATGCTACATGATGGAACTTTTATAACACCTGATGCAATGATATGCTACACCGTGGAATTTTATAACACCTGATGCAATGACATGCTACACCGTGGAATTTTATAACACCTGATGCAATGACATGCTACATCGTGGAACTTTATCACACCTGATGTAATGACATGCTACACCATGGAAATCTATAATACCTGATGTAATGACATGCTACACCGTGGAACTTTATAATACCTGATGCAATGACATGCTACACCGTGGAACTTTATAACACCTGATGTAATGACATGCTACACCGTGGAACTTTATAACACCTGTAATGACATGACATGCTACACCATGGAAATCTATAATACCTGATGTAATGACATGCTACACCATGGAACTTTATGATACCTGATGCAATGACATGCTACACCGTGGAACTTTATGACACCTGATGCAATGACATGCTACACCGTGGAACCTTATAACACCTGATGCAATGACATGCTACATGATGGAACTTTATAACACCTGATGCAATGACATGCTACACCGTGGAACTTTATAACACCTGATGCAATGACATGCTACACCGTGGAACTTTATAACACCTGATGCAATAACATGCTACACCATGGAACTTTATAACACCTGATGCAATGACATGCTACACCGTGGAACTTTATAACACCTGATGTAATGACATGCTACACCGTGGGACTTTATAAAACCTGATGCAATGACATGCTACACCGTGGAACTTTATAACACCTGATGTAATGACATGCTACAGATCATGGAATCTTCTAATACATGTAACACTGACATCCAACATCGCTGAGCCTCCTAATGATAGGTCACAATATACCAATGCATGATCATTACCTTCATTGCTGACTAAATGTCTTTGAAATACTGTCCTGAACTGAGACATAACTTTGACGTTTGTTTGTATTTGTATTGTTATTAAAGCGCTCGATAGAGAGCAACAATATATATATTTTTTTTTAAGTGGGAGAGTAGTGGAGAAAGGGGCGCAATGGATCAACATCAACACGTGAAGCGCCTTATCTTTGGTCATGTTTCAACTTTCCATCCCCAGATCAACATCAACACGTGAAGCGCTTGTCTTTGGTCATGTTTCAATTTTCCATCCCAGATC
>JADBJO010018792.1:10000-34616 GCA_016801955.1 Conus betulinus
ATTTTTTGAAAGTGTTTACAGTTTCTGCTCCAACAACATTGACTGGCAAGTTATTCCAATTATTAACAATTCTGTTTGTGAAAAAGTTTGCTGCTTTTGAAGTTTTAGTATTTTATTTTTTTGTTAGTTTGAACAGGTGCCCTCTAGTTCTAGACTCGGTATATTCAACTTAAATAGTGTGCCAGTGGGTTTAATGTCATAAATCCAAGTGTAAGTTTGAAAGTTTCAATCATGTCACCAAGTTGGTAATTTTAAAAACTGAAGCCTTTGTTCATCTGAATACTTCTGCAAACCACTAATCTTTTTTGTAAAACTTCTCTGAATATCTTCAATGGGATTAATTTTTTTTTTTTTTTTCAGATTTGTTGTCCATTCAGCATTGCCATATTCAATAACCGGTCTGACTAGTGCTTTACACACTGAAACCATTGCTTCACTATCTTTGCACTGAATTTGCCTACAATCATCCCTGCTAGTCTATTTGCTCTTTTAATGGTTTCATTAATATGTTTATCAAATGATAAATCAGGATCTATTATCAATCCTAGGTCTTTTTCAGCATTTGTCTGTTCAAGCAATACACCTTCCATATAATAATCATACCTAGGATTATTTTTACCTGAATGAAGAACTTCACATTTCTATTATTAAATTTAATCTGCCAGGCATTTGTTCATGCAACAAGTTCATCAATGCTCTTCTGCAATTCAGTGAAATTTTCAACTGCCTCTGTGGTAGCAAAGATTTTGACCAGACTACTAACAACATTGGGCATATCATTTATGAAGTAAATAAACAGGGTAGGTCCCAGGACACTACTTGGGGGACCCCACTAGTAATTTTCCCAAGATCAGAAACCTGATTCCTAACTTTAACATACTGTTGTCTATTACTTAGAAAATCAGTAATCCATGAGAGTATGTCTCCACCTATTCCATAGCCTTCAAGTTTAGTTATTAGTCTTTTATGTGGCACAGTATCAAAAGCTTTCTGCAAGTCTAAATAACTGCATCAACTGGTTTATTGTCATCCAGCTTTACCATCCAATCATTTAAGGTGGAAAGCAGCTGTGAAATATAGGATCTTCCAGTGGTAAAACCAACTGACAGTCTGTGGGCAAACCATAATCTATCAGATGACAATTTAGCAAATCTCTGAGTACACTCTCAAAAACTTTGCATACTAATATTACTACTGAAGTCAACTTACTCTGTATAGTTACCTGGACATTTTTCATCACCTCTTTTTTAAATTGGTTTTACTCAGCTGCCTTCCATTTTTATAGGTAACTTACCACACTGTAGTGTCAATCATTCCCTTAAATACTCTTGAATGAATTTTGTCAGGTCCAGCAGCTTTGTTGATTTTTAGCTTGGACAGTCTTTCAAATTCTTTTCAGAAACAGTAGCAGAAAACAGTTTTATATCTGCGGTTTTTTTTTTTTTTTTAATCAGGAATATTCTCTACATCTTCGTCTGTAAACACACTAGTAAGAAGTTATTTAAGTAAGACCTTTGCCTTCCCTTTATCCGTTGTAATTAATTCACCATTAGAGGTCACTAGGTTCACAACAGCTTCTTTAGGTTTAGTCTTTGAATTACATAATTGAGGTATGCTTTAGGGTTTGTTTCAATATTTCTGGCTAATTTTCTCTCTTTTTCTTTCACAGACTTCTCCTCCTACTCCTCCTCTCTCTCTCTCTCTCTCTCTCTCTCTCTCTCTGATCACCTTTTTTCCGATTCGCCGACAGAACACGTTGTAGCACGCTTGAAAGCTGTCGCGGTGATATGCCTTCCTGCGGGTGACTGTTGATTGTCAGTACCACGCGATACTTATTTATAGAAGCAATATAAATTATGCCTATTGTTTCGTCAAATCGCGAATACGTTTCGTCTATAATGAGGCAAAGGGACATAACTCCAACCCAATGCTGTTTGTGCTCAAAATGAATCGGCCTTGGCACTCTGGTTGGGTGGTAGAAGCAGTAATTATAAGCAGAAGAAGCTCAGCAACAGTAGTATTATTATTAGAGGCATTTTTTAAAATTCATTTATTGAAAAAGAAAATATATGTATATTATTACGTTGCAATACCGACTGACGTTTTGAAGAACCCAAAAGCATGCTGGGTAATTTTCGTAAGTTGTCCTTCCTTTAGGTTAGGTCACCACAGAAGCAGAAGCATGGAAGAATATTCACGAGATCCATGGTAAGTTGTTTAACAACTTGTTGTGTCCGATTAGAGCTTTTGGATAGTTTTTTGAAAATACAGCTCATGCATAATCATATTGTTTATTAGTTAGATGTTGTATTTCGGTATTATTTTTCTTTTGCGTATGAGACTTGCGTATGATCATGATGAAAGTCACGCGTGGTTATTTTGTCAGTTGAAAGAGGCGAGACCCGGAATATTCGGGGACAGTTGACGAAACCTGGGGGGTATTTACTTGAGTTTTCTGGCACCCACGGTGGTAAAAATGCAGATGAAGTTACTCTTTTTCTAAGGACACTTCAATCAAACTTTGCACTGACATCCTTCAAACTCCTGATGTGGCCTTCGCTTTCTCCTTGGCTATAATAAACATATATCTACGGTCAACCTCGTTGAGATTTGGGTTGTCCAACTGTCGGAGAGAATTATAAGTAAAGCAAGTTTGCAAGCAGAACTTTTTCATTTGGCAAATATGGAGTTAACTTTAAACGGCACAGTCCCTTTGACACTCAACTGCTATAGAATATGTTTCAGTTTTTACTGTTTACATAATCAAGTTCAGCTCTCACTCACGGGGAACTGTATATAGACTGTCACGTCAGTGATTGGTTGACCACTTCAGGCAGTGCTTACATAAATTTACAGACCATGAACACCTCTATTTGAAGGATGGAAAAGCACCTTTATCAAACTTAATCAATCCATAGGTATGCTACACTGCTTTTCTGAGTATTTGTTAAATGTTGCTGCTCAGATTGGCTACTAAGTTTTAGAAATTGTTTTAAAAACCAAAACAAAAGATGCTAGTTGGTTAAAAGACTTAAAATTTTGAGCAAAACTCAGTGGATAGCTGAAGTTAGGTTTGCAGCTGTTTAGTTTAAATGTCAAAATATTTTTTTCTGGCTCAGTGCTCATATACCTTTGTCACTTTCATCATCTAGTCAGAGTCACTGACTGTCACTGCTCTCATTCATTCTCCTTCTTTCCACTTCAGAGTCATTGTCGCTGTCGTCTCCTGAGTCCATCAATATCTGATTCATTCCCATCATTAATTTAATTTGAAAACACAGTTTGCTGAAACTTTCGTCCACAGTCAAGCTTTTATTACTGTTGTTGTCAGAGTTCAACATTTTGAGTTTTTGCCCAAGTCAGTGGGTTGACAAATAAAACTAAAAAAAATTGAAAAATCAGAAGGTGGCTAACTACTCGGTGCTAGGTGGAAGTTGATTCCATTGGCTATTTCAGTATTTGGTTTCTGACTCTGGAAACATCAATGAAATGTCAAGTCAAGACAAGTAAACTTTATTATCTCAATTTGAGAATTAATTTGTGGTTTACAAACAACACGGCACCTGTATAGCTCACTCAGACTTTTTTTGTCTCTCACCAACGATTTTTCCTCCCACGTTCACCACTTTCTCAAGCACATTTCTGCTCTTCACAGTCAACCCACCATACCAACACATAAATGAGAAAGTTAGAACAGATTCCAAGAAGCATGATAAAATGTCCGAAGAATGTCAGTATTCACATGAAATGATCGCAGCTTGCGAAGACAATATAATCTGGTTTGACATTTTGTGGACATACTCAACATGGGATTTAAAATTCAGCTTATTATCTATAAAAGTTCCTAAATATTTGTATGATTCAACACGTTCTACTTCAGCACCTTTGATAAAAAGTGGTGGTACAGCTTTTGGATTCTTTCTAAAATCAATCAACATTTCTTTCGTTTTTGTTACATTCAGATCAAGATAGTTATGATCGCACCAGTCAACAAATCTTTGAACCTCCTTGAAGTAAACAGAATCAGAGTTGGAAAGATCCACAAGTGCTGAGTCATCTGAATATTTAATGTACAAAGTTGAATCACTTCCTGAACAATCATTTGTGTACAGAGTAAAAGCACTGGTGATAAAACAGTACCCTGGGGTGCGCCAGTTGAAATGACTCTGGAAGACGAAACAACACTTTGATATCGAACAGACTGTGTCCTCTGTGTAAGAAAATCAATTATCCAAAGAATGAGCTTGTTACCCACATTTATGTTAATGAGTTTTTCTTTGCCATCAGATGTGGTTGTATGGTGTTGAATGCTGATGAGAAATCAATAAAGAGAATGCGTACAAAGGAGGCAGGTTTTTCGAGGTGTGAAAAAGCATGATGGAGAAGTGTGAGTGTGGCATCATCTGTTGATCTGTTGTTGGTATGCGAACTGAAACGGGTCTTGGTACTGTGTAGTATCTTTTAAAACATAACGAGGACAATTCTTTCAAGACATTTCATTGCAACAGATGTGAGGGCAACTGGTCGGTAATCATTTAAACAGCTTGGGTTGCGTTTTTTGGGAACAGGACATACAGTGGCATTTTTCCATAAAACAGGAATTATACATTCTCTAAGTGACCAGGTAAACAAACGACTGTAAACATAGGAGAGCTGAGAAGCACACACCTTCAACAATTTTCCACAGATATTATCAGGGCCCATTGCCTTTCTCACATTTAAACGTTTGAAAAAAAACTGAACATCATTTTCCTCAATCACAACAGAATCACTTCCATCAACATCGTTTTTAACATTGCTTTGGAGTTCTTCCTTCACTTCCTTTAATTCTTTACTAAAATCTTTATCATCAAATCTACAGTAAAAATCGTAAAATCGTTCAGCTTTTCTGCAAATTGCTTCTGTTCTTTTGCTTTTTTTTTTTTGTTACTAATATTTTGGTTTGAACATTTTCCTGAACCTGATATAAAACCTTTATTCCTTTCCATGCATCTCGCATATTTCCATTCTGGAACATGTTTTCAACTTTTCTCTTGTAAGCTCTCTTTGATTTCTTCAATCTCCGTTTGCAGTTTTCTTTGTACAACCTTACGATCGCTTTTATTGCCTGATTGAAAAGCTCTTTTTTTTTCTCATTTAGAGTTATTTTCAGAGATTTTGTAACCCAAGGTTTGTTGTTGGGAAATATTTTGATAGTTTTAGTAGGTACAATCATGTGTTCACAGAAAGAAATGTAGCTGGAAATAACATCGGTGGCTTCGTTAATGTCAAAACTAGAATTCAAAAACAAATTCCAATCTGTACATTCTTTCTTGTGTCCAACACTGCACTTGCTTTTATACCTCTCTTCTCCCCCACTTCCTCCCCACAGGATATAAAAGTTGTAGCAGCTATTATTTGGATTGTCCTTTGTAATGCTTCTGACTGACTCAGCATTGTTAATGGTACAGGCTGCAGGTGCCCCTGTAGGTTTTAGAAGGAATTGTCATTCAAAACGAAAATTATGAACCAGTCGTATTTTACGCCATCAGCTAGTTTCAAGGCTTCTTACCTTGGGTTTGCTGTGTGTTTTAGCCCATGGCGCATTGTTGATGACTGTGTGTGTGCCTTCTCCATGGGAGCAATTGGTGGGGCTTTTCTTCCACTCCATTAAAGGCTACAGAAATGCTCCCAGTGTAAGTACTTCATCCTCTTTCGAGCGTGCATGAAGGCATACATGTGTTCTCAATTGCAATAGAAAAAATGCACTAAAACATGTGCATGCACACACACACGCACGCACGCACACACACAGACCACAAGCGCATGAATGTGTTCACCTGCGATGATGCATGCACATAAATTCATACAGCCTCATTCACACAGCTCTTGATGTAAAGCATTAGCATTTTCATTGCCAAAAGCACAAGTGAAAGGTAAAAGAGATGCACTGGTGCATGCACTTGCTTGTTTATTTTATAAGATGTTAATATGAAGTTATTTTTTCTTTGCTTGTTATTAATTTATACAAATGAAAAATAAAATTCTGCACAATTAAATCCATTTTCTTATGCAAACTTCATTTTTCTGTTGCTGTACGAGTTGTATTGTTAAGTGGCATTTTCAGCTTTTAAAATCATCAGTTTCATCCATACATGATCACAGACACACACAGACATGCAGGCTTATGCGTGGGGGAGGGGGGGGGTGTTAGTTGTTTTGATAAACTGAAGCTCAAACTTATCAGCTTTAAATTAAAGGTACGACAGTACGAGCAAGATGCACTTTCACCTCTGAGCAAATTTCTTCCTTTTTTCTTGTATATATGTTCTTTCCCTTTTGCTCCTCCCCCATGTATGGTCTTCTGTTTGCACCTTGTCCACTTTTATGTCTTCAGAGTCGGCACCACAGAAAGCTCCTTATTTTCTTGGATCCCATGTAATACAAGTTAAAGTACAATCAGCCCCCAAATAGAGAAACAGAAGGTGGTGCCAGCACTAACTGCTAGTGCTGTTCAAGTGTTATGTCTTTTGACATAGCTCATTAGCTGTTTGCATGTGTCCAGTTTCAAAAGTTTTTCCTTCATAGGAAAAAATGGTAAGGTAAATTATCTTCCTCTGTATTTCCATGATGAATGGTTACTTTTCATTTTCAGAGAGAAACATACCAAGTTTGAGTGTAATCTCGGGATTTTGAAAAAAAAAAAAAAAAAAAAATCATTTTTCAGTCATGACCGAATTGCGAAGTCATCACATTGTTGTGACAGATTTAACATTGACTGGTGAAACACAGTGCACTGACATGCAACATGTTGTGTCCCTGATTTGTTTCTGTTTTGTGGTGGTGGTAGTTTACAGATGCTTTACTCTGATAATGTGTGATATGCTGCACAGGGTCAGTACCGCGGCGGTTGATCGGCAGTATGATTGCTGTGAAGGAGAGAGCACCCATTGTTGGAGGTAAATACCAAAAACTGAGATAGAAATAAACATAATGATGCATTTGTAATTGTCTTTTTTTGTAATAATTTGTTGTAATATAATATTTGTGTGTACACTTGTATAATTTGTCCCTGTACGATATGTCCTTTTTTTTTTTTCCTTTGACCATTCGCAATGTGACTTTAGTGTTGTGTGTGTATTATTTCTGTGAGAAAGAGAATACATAATGTATGGCCTTTAAGTATTAATTTACAGTGTGTATAATGATTTCTTCTGTTTCTTCTATTACTTACATTACAATGTTAATATAATAATTTCTTCTTCTCCTTGTGCTTCTTCCTCTCCTTCTTCGTATTCTTATTCTTCTGCTTCTCCTCCTTCCCCTCCTCCTGTTCCTTCATTTTCATAGGGAGTCATTGAGGCACCATTCTGAAACAACACTACAGTTCACCAGATTTCTCCAGTTTTTGTTGGTTGCTTGCCAAGGGTAGGGTCCCTGCAAATTATGTCGATGTGTTTGTCGATTCCATTATCAGCTACAGTGTGATCTAAAATTTTTTGTCTTTAGTATTTTGTGAAGTCTTATATTGTCTTATTTTATTAAATCTAAAAAACCCTGTTAATTTTTTTCCCCAGTAGAATGGATTATTTTGTTCTAGGAGTTTTTGTGATCTTCCCAACGACTTTTACTGTGTTATCTGATGATGGAGTGTCTATTTGAATTTAAGAAGCAACAATTTGCAGTAGGTATGGAGCAGGTCAGCCAGCCTGTACATCCATACACTTTTTGGTGGTTTTTGTACACCATTTTGCAAAAATTTTAATTCATATGTGATGCTCCCAATAACCAAAGTTAATTTTGATGAAAATGTAACCAAAGTTAATTTTGATGAAAATGTAGAAAATGTAATGTTGTGAGACTGATGAGTTAAGACACTGTCAGTTTGCTCCTTTATTTTCAGTTGTATTTTGGTATGAGAAACTGACCTTCCAACCGTACGAAGATCAGATCAACGAGAATGCCCATGACAGTTTGAATTAATCTAATCATACTGAAACAACTATTCTGATGGCAAGACTTCAGATTTTGGCAGTAGAAGTCCTGAGAGTAAAGATGTTCTAACTTAGTCCAGCTTTCTGGAAAACATTGAAGCGATAAAAAACGTTTCAACAGCAAATTCAGGTCAACTGTGGATCATCATTGAACAATAGTAGTCAGATTGTCATGACATCTGTAGATCAACAGACCATGATCTGCATCATTTGCTGGATCCATGGGTAAAGTCCAGTTTCAGTCACCAGAACAAAGTTTCAAGAGGAGATTGAAAGATCTCACACAGTCTTTTTCCAGCAGGAGTCCTCATAGCCATCTTATACCAGTCGCTATGATACTTGACACTGTTAAGACAAATATGTTTATGGAAGAATTGCTTTGATTCACATTGTGTTTCAGGTAATTTTGCGGTGTGGGGTGGCCTGTTTTCGGCCATTGACTGCTCCATATGGTGTACATCCGGAAAAAAGAAGACCCATGGAACTCCATCACCAGTGGAGCCCTGACTGGAGCCATCTTGTCCGTCAGAAGTGAGCAGTGGTCTTTGTGCCCTAGTTATGGGAAACTATGGTTCCAACATTCCTCGAGAGTCTTTTGTGCAGTTAACTTGAGAAGGCTTAAATATAAGGCCATCGTGGTACATGCAGGTTCGTACGCCCCTTGAAGACCCTTAAAAACCCTTTTAAATTTCAACTGGGTCAAAAAGACCCTTGAAAACTGCAGATATCCCTACCATCCCTTGAAATCCCCTTAAACATCGTTTTCAGACCAAAACTGACCGTAACATTTCAAGACGAATCGGAGAACAAACGCGAACGAGACTTTGGACATCAATTTTCGCCTCTCAAATGTCCAATACTGTTATGTCTGCCATCATGCCTATAAGGGAATTGCACATTTGATCCATTGTGGTTACAGAAGGAAGAATATCGAAGCTGGATCACTGAAAGTAGAGACAACAAACGTGCGTTTTTCTGTAAAGTGTGCAAAAAGACCGTTGATGTTCGGGCAAATGGGCGAATCAGCGGTTGCAAGTCATGGAAAGAGGAAAAAATACATGGAACTGGAAAAAGCGAGTAGGCCGGTCGTTAGTCTTACGGACTTCGGCAATCATCAAATTCATCAACATCGGGTCAGACCCTTTCCTCAGAAAGAATAGTCAGCCAATCCACAATAACAGCAAGTGGAACAGATGTGTTGAAAGCTGAAGTGTTGTGATGATTTCATGCCATCAAGAATCATCCAGTTTCCGATCTGCTGAAGACAATGCAAAACTGTTTGCAACAATGTTTTCTGTATTCCTCGATTGCGACAAACTATCGGCGTCAGGAAACCAAAAGTAGATATCTTGCAACTTTTGGCATTGCTCCTTTTTTCTGTCAGAACTGAAAAAAAGATTGAAATCACAGACAGACTCTTCAAATCAATCGTCACGTCGTTTCCATAGACTTTAAGTGACTCGTGTGTGCGCATTTGTTAAAAAAAAAATTAAAAAAAAAAAAAAAATCCTACTTTCTTGTTTAAAAGACAGCATACATATATATTATATATATATATATATAAATGCCAATTCCGCCCCCCCCCCCCCCCCCCTGCCCTCCTTACGTAGCATTATTATTATCAATCCACCTCAACCACAACCGTCACAAAGATATCGCACCACCCCACTAAACCAGCTACACAACCCCATCATTTCAAATCCCTCCCCCCCCCCCCCCCTCCTCCCCAATGTTTCTTCTCCCATAATCCCCTCTGTTGTTTCCGTCTGGCAGCCATTCTTCCTACCACATGGACAGATAAGTCGCTCTTCGTTCTTTGTACTGTCCTAAATGTTAAATGTGATTTGGGGGGGGGGGGGGGGGTGTTTTTTTTTCCTGAAGAAGACCCAAGAGGTCAAAATGCATCATGTCTTGTCCTGTGCTTTGTTTGTCCATGTCCTTGGCAGTTACTAACCCCCCTCTCTTTCAAAATTTTGCTTCGTTCTCCACCATCAGTCACTCCATTTTGAAACAAAAAAAAAAACCAGTTAAGTGTGGAGCTGCAGGAAGGCTACCCACATTCACCTTTTCAAGAGGGGTTACCTCGCTCCCTATCCTGCCCCAGAACAAGCATTAGGCTAGTCCAGGCCCACCATCATTCATACACACTTCCACCCGACACACATACATGGCTGTATTTTAAAAGTAAAGTTTGCTGAGCTCCCTCCTGAAATGTGCCAGAGAGGGCCTCGGCTGCAGCTGCCGGTAGAGAATTAATGAATATGTCATGCTTTTTGATGAATCATTGAATAAGGACTTGAGACAGAAGCAGCTGGACATCCATGTCAGATACTGGTACGGAAAGCAGATTGAAAGTTTTCTTTTTCTGATTTCTCAGTTTCTGTATAAAGACTTCATTTTGTTTATTTTTTGTTTATGATATTGAGCGTGGAAAAGACTACAGAAGTGTCATTACCATATCATCATGGCTGGATTACTTGTGTAAGGTTATTATTCACTCTTTTTTTTTACAATTGTGCAGCTAAATTTGCCCTTTTAAAAATATCCCCTTTAGAAACCCTTGAAAAACCCTTGAATTTTTTCCTGTGAGGAAGTGGGAACCCTATGTAACATGTGTGCTTGATTCAAAAGTCTTGTAAAGTGCAGATCGCTGTGTAGTATTTTGAGTCTTTATAGGTTACCAAAAGAGAAACATTGGATTTTCATAGTTTGGTGGTGAAATAATCCATGATAGACCAGAATTGATATCATGAAAATTA
Organism: Conus betulinus; assembly: GCA_016801955.1. Lineage (NCBI taxonomy): Eukaryota > Metazoa > Mollusca > Gastropoda > Neogastropoda > Conidae > Conus > Conus betulinus. The sequence continues at coordinate 20,733 of JADBJO010018792.1, forward strand.
TAATAGACCTGTCGGTTTTGCCATAATCAACACTGACTCAGGCTGTCACTTACCTCGATGCCCATTCACATTTTTCATGCATTAGCTGTCCTCATTCTTTGCAACTTTTGACCATGTTGCGCAGTAAAAACCTTAACTGAAATTCTTGGAGTGACTTTTAAAAACAGTTTTCGTCATAACTGTTGGTAAAGTGGGGACACTGAAATGAAAATTTAGTCCTGGAAGCACACACACAACTTGTGTGACAGTAAGCCTTGCAGTCCAGTTCTTTTTATTATTGACATCTGGCTCAGATTACTGAAAGTCAAAGACTTTGAAGCTATAGGACAGTAAGATTAGGTAAACTGGTCTTAACACAGCATATAGACCTGTTTGGGGTAGAAATGATTCCTGCTAGGTTTGTGTTTGGTCACCTAAAACTAGGTGGAGGTGAAGGGGGGGGGGGGAATGGGGAAATAGGTTGCATTCAGAAGGGATGGAGGACAGAGGAACTTTATGTCTTTCTATTATGTTATGCCAGCTTTTGGTGCACAAAACATTGGAAGAATACATGCCTTTTTTGTGTACAGATCTTCTGCTTCACCTCCCCTCTTCACCCCTTTTACAACCATTCCCACTCTTCCCCTCCCCATCATCTTGTGAACATGTTGATGCAGTAATCGTGAGTTTTTTTTTTAAGTTTGTATTGGTAGTTGTTTTTAACATATTCAAGCTTGTATAATTTGCTGTTGTTATTGCAGATGGGGCTGGTGCCATGGGTGGGATCAGCTATCATTGGTATGTGCTGATAAAGTGAACAGACCTGTTTTACTCGTATGATTTAGTATATTATGTACTACATATGCTTGGTGAAAATATGACTATTAGGATGAACTTTGGGGGAGGGGGTGGGAGGTGGAGAAGGAGCTTGGAAAGAAATGTACAGAGGAAATTCTTGAGTAGTTACTGCATTTGCAGTGTGTGACCATTTGTTTTGTCTTCATGTGCTTAACCAGAGAGCTTTCGCTAACTCTTGCACACGATATCATGTCAGGCTACGTCCGAATCTTTGACAATGTGGCAGTACATTTGAATCCTTGTGGCCCTTGAATTTAAAGACAAACAAGCAAAAAAATAAGAAAAAAAACACACATGCAAAGAAAACCTGGTGAGAGAGTGAAATTGTGCCAAAGGATGCTTACGAAACAGGTTTGATAGTAGTGGTATTAGGAGAAACTATGTTTACGGTAGATTGACAAATATCCCTTTATTCTCTGCTGCATCAGTAGCATATGATTATTAATGTAACAAATACAGGGGTGCACGTCTTCCAGATTAAAGTGGAAACCTGGATCAGAAAAATCTTGAAAACTTGTCTTTGGATCAATGAGATTGTGTTTGTGCAGGCTTTGCTTGCTGTGAGATTGTGTTTGGCAAGACTTTGTTGTACTTTCTGGTGCATAGATATTTTTGTATATTTTGAATAGTGATCACTTCTCTTGTGTTCATCTTGAATATCCTTAGTTTTGTGACTTGTATCAAGACACAGAATAATCATTCTGGAAAGAAAATACTTAATTCTAACTGTAAAATCTTTAAAAGGTTATTGCAGTCATTCAAACTCTTTAATAGAGAAGGCACAAAGAGTCTGAAATTGATAAAATCGACTTTCTTGCCAGTCATACACAGAAAAGACACTACTATATACAGCAGTCCATGCAGGAACAAAAGAATAACTAAATAAATTACTTGACAAAATAAGATTTTGATAGCCAGCAGTGAATGGAACCAAAATAATAAGGATTGATAAGTTGACAGACTCGGAAAAGCTGGAATGGTCTGGTGCAGAGAGCACATTTAATGTCACTGCCTTGGGTGTAAATTGGTTCAGTATAGCAGAACTTTGAAGTACAACTCAGTGTGGGGAAAAATTGTTGGCTACTCATGCAAACAATGTATGTGGTACGATGTTTTAAACAAGTGTTCAGGGGAGGGAGCACCATCAAGACAAAGCAGATGCACACACAAAACAAAAAAAGCGTTCATATTTATTGGTGAGGTCAAGGTGATGATTTAAAGTGGGGGTGGGGGGAGGCTGACCTCCCTTTTGTCTTGTGCCAGTAGGAAACCTGTTATGGATCAATTCAAATTGTTAAAAGTAGTGACTGTGGACACCTTTTAACGTTCCATATATCCTTAAATGGATCGGTGAGCATAGATTCAAAGATTTCCCCCTACATTTGATACTTGGTATATAACGATTTTAGTTCCTCAGCAACTGATTTCTTTACAGCGCCGCTTCATGTTTTAGCTTTGTACCCAGCTTTGGCTGCTGTGGGGTGCCATTTGATAATGTTTTTTGAACCACCACCGCGAGGCAGTCACCTCGTGTCACACTGATGAGCCTCAATCAGCAGACAAAAGGCCTCTGAACAGGCGATATGAATGGTTCTGTCTTCAAGATAAAGTACGATATGCAAGTTGACAGATAACCAAACGGAATTTGCATGAATCAACGGGGTACTTTATGCACAAGGTGAACTTGTTGATAGTGCTGATTTATTTCACTTTCATGGGAATATTTTATGGTCTGTTTTTTTTTTGCGATGCAGGTGGCGTGTTGCTTGCCTTGATCGAAGGGATGAGCATCATGTTCACACACGGTTACAGCAGAACAGTTCAACCCAGGTAAGTGCACAGAGAAGGCCCATTGTATGATTAAGGTCAGTCACCATTGAGAGTGCTGTCATTATTTTATTTTTTTTTTTTTTTAAAAACCAACAGGGCAATTTTTGCTGTTCTTATTTTCGTTTTGTGCGCGCGCGCACACACACACACACACACACACACACACACACACACACACACACACACACATCATACACACACCCTGCTGTAGAATGACATGACAACATGGGGAATAGCTGCATGCCCTATGGGATGAAATGAAAGGATGCCGTTTAAGCATATTTTCCCACAAAGTTTATGTACTTGTTTTGCCATATATGTAAAAATTCGAGCTGAGCTGCTAATTTTGCTCACCTTTGGCCTCCTGCCCTCTTATCTCCCCTGTTGCCTTTCTCTGCCTCACCAAATAAAAGATTTCTGCGGCGGCTGTTAGACAACCTATTTCGAAGGTCATCTCACCCCATATTCTCTGTCCCCCCTTCTGTTAAGCCATTGGATCGTTTTTTTTCTTTTTTTTTTACCCCCTGCAAGTAGTTAGTGAACCTGTTTGTCCTGTTCATCATTCTCATTTTACAAGAAATAATCTCAACTGTCGATATTACCATAATAATAACACAAATCAGGGTAGCTGTGATGCCATTTTGTTTTCTTCACAGATTTCATAGAAAGAAACACTCTCTTCTTTTTGTCTGTGGGGAAACAAGCTCATGACAAGTGTGTATCACAAAGCAGTAAAATGTTCGATTGGATGACCTGAAAAGAAGCTTAGCTCTCTTTACGAGCGGCCCGCTAGTGCTCAACCGGAAATCACACAGCCAAAAGGCTGAGCGCCTGCCAGCGCCCGGTAAAACACGTGGCAACAATGGGCGCCGCCATGTTTCTCGTAGAAAAGGAAGTCTCGCGAGAATGTGACTTCCTTTTTCCTGTAGCCATTTACTTCCTTTTGAAAAAAAAAAAAACCGTGAGTCGATACGTGCCATGGTTCTCGAGTTATGAACTTTTAAAGTTTTTTGGTCGAAATGCTGTTTTTCACCATGGCTAACCCTTAATTTCTGCCATTCTATAATGAGATTTAGTGATGAAGATACTGTGATTTGTAGGATTTACGGCATAAGGCTTAGTGAAAGTGCTGGGTAATGAACCTTAGAGTGACCTAGATTTCGACTGGATGAGGTTCCAGGTATGATGGGAACAACGATTCGTAAGAAAGTTCTGAAGAAGAAGATTTTTTTTTTTCCCGAGTAAATGGCTCATGTGACATTCTTCAAACTTATGATACAGCAACATATAAATTCATAGGAATTTTTAAGATTATTTTCATTTCATTATTTCCTTTCCTCTCTTTTAAATTAATTTTTTAAACTGGATAACCATGTTCAGATTACGGAGTTATTTATCTTGCCGATGGGTTTTCAGCGTAACTAAGCTCAGGTAAGTGCATACTGAAGAGGGTTAGTACAGTTTTGAAACTTGTGACACATCAGAGGCATCACCAGTGTACCAGATCAAGATGGGGGGCAAAAATGAGTTGCTACCTAATGTGTTGGCTTGATGGATGCTCATACTGGCACCATGGATTTTTTTTTTCTCAAGGTCTTTTTTTTTTGGCACCTGTCCAAGATTTGCCATCCCTGACGATAAAAGTGTTGGGCAGTGTATCCAAAGTTAATGTGAAAACTGATTTCCTTCTTTTTTCTTCTTCTTTTTTTTTTTTTTTTTTTGTATTTTATTTTGTTGTGGCAGACCAGGTAGAACAAAAGGAGGTGAATGCCATTTGCCATTGTTGTGGTTATTAGGCACAGCTCACTTCAACCAGGCTGAAACACAGGTCTCAAATAGAAAGCCTCCACTTTTCAGTGTACAAAATGTTGAGAGCAAAGAAGTTTTCATAGCACACATTCTTTTGCCTTTTTTTTTTTTTTTTGCTTTGGTTTGTTATTTTGTTATGGTTTGTTTTTGTTTTCAAGTTAAACTCTTTCAATTTAATAAATATATTAAATCTAAAAGCTAGCTTCGGGTGTTCAGTTTGGCCATTGAAATGTACCGCAAGTTTGTCCAGAGTGGTATGGAGGTTATCGTTCAAATCTGTTCAAACAGAATTGTGTGTCAACTATTACATTGATGTATGGAAAGGTAGTGAAGTAAAGAACACACTGAACAAGAAAGCCTGAGATTCCCCCGAGACCATGTTTCAAGACTAGTGTAGAGCAGGATTCCCCTACTTTCTACTAGGACTGATTGCTTTTGGATCAGACTGAGGCCTTGTGTGGCACACACTCCTGGCACAGGTTTAGAAACTTCATGATTACATGGAAGGTGTTTTCGGCAAAACTCTGATGAAAAGTTCGCAGGGGGGGGGGGGGGGGTGTCAGGGCCAAACTTGCCCAGACACGAAACAGGAAGGAGAAATGGTAGCCAGGGTTCTGTGGGATTGCATACTGCTCGGTAAAAGCTGCTCGGATTCTACATAGACAAATGGGTTGTGATGAGAGTTTCCAGTTCAGTGCAATACATTACAGTACAGTAAGATGTGGTGTAATACAGTCACTTAGGGGAGGGGTGGGGGAGGGTAAAAAATGCCTTCTTTGCATTTTTTTTTCTTCTGGCAAGAGAATACATTTCACCATCATTTGAAATTGCTGTCATTTGCCTTGAAATTCCCTGCTCATTTGTTGTGCAGCCAACCGCATTGCTGAAGATCCATCGCAGATGCCGCCCCCACAGACCAACTCTTCACCTTTCTTCACCAACCAGTCACCACAGTATCAATGATAGGGACAGTGTTAGACAAAGGCTTCATGTGTGCTGGATTATATATGAACATTAAAAAAAAAAAATGGAAAAAAGCAACAACAAAAAAGTGAGTGATGAGGATGTATCAGAAGTGACGGTCAGTGTCATGGTATTGGTGTCTTTTTTTTAATGGTTTAAGTACCTAAACAGCCCGGAAAATTCAATACTGCGTTGGGTAAATCAAGTCGGTCCTTGTATTATTTCACCTGTGTTCTACCTCCAGATCTTATGTTTGTTTTCTGTCAGACACTTATTTGCTGTAGATATATGCATCATATTTTTAATAAATAAAGAACAAGTTGCATTCTAGAATTATTCGCCTCAGAGAATAGAAAGTTTAAAACCATTGCAGGAACATCAGCTCAGCAGTTCAGCAAGAAATATTTTTCATTTTTATTATGCACCAGCATTTACTTACCTTGAAATTGTGATAGATGTGAACATGATCGAAGCCCATCAGGTGATTGTGAAGGGAAGAACATAGCGGGACTGTGAGTAAGGAGGAAAAATGACAGACTGCCAGGCATGAATACGAAAAAGTTTGCAAGTGTGTGGGTGTGTGCATGTTTGATGGCGAGCATGTTGGCATATAGATGCATGCCAAAGAGTATGTGGAAGTGATTGTGGTAAGAGAGTATGTGGAAGTGATTGTGGTAAGTCAGGTGTGTTCCAGTTGTGTGTGAGTGTGTGGGAGGAAGGTGAGAAGTGAAAGCGGGGTTGAGAGTGTGATGGGTGATGACCATTCTGTGTACTCATGCAAAAACCTGAGATCTGTGGCATGGACGATCCTTCATGCTCTTCAGAATGGACAGCTGGAGAATAAAGCTGTGGTCAATAGTCCATTGCTTGCGTTCCTTAGTTTCATGGAGAGAGGATGTGTGAGGGACTACTCAAGGCATCATGGCCGTTGCTAAAAAAAAAAAAAAAAAAAAAAAAGGAAAGAAAAAGCCAGCAGATTTAGTACTGTCATGAAAAACTGAACTTACATATATCCGTTCATAAACAGCTTCACTTTCTGCATACCTGGTATCTACATTCACATACATTGCATTTATCGTACTGACATCCCACATGCGTCTCTGCAAAATTCCCCTGCAGACAGTACACTATGAAATTGCAGTAGAGCTCTTTGTGATCTTTTATGAGCACAAAATAACATGATCTAGGGTTAGTTCTTTCTTTTTCCTCCGTTTCCATATGCATCTGCTTCATGATCATGCTGGCCGCTACAGCAAACTGCGTTAAATACACAACCCTGTATGTGATGGCACACTGTGTAGAGAACGTCTGGATTGGTTTGGGCAATGTATCTTGATGTTGACAAGCCTGGAAATGACAATAAGTGAACAACAGACGCAGTGGAGTAGAAAGTAAATTTTAACAGGAGCTAAAAGTTTGTTTCCGTATTTAGTCGCCTATTCAAATGTTATCAATGGTGTTCACAAGTATCGTTTCAAATTTTTATGAAGTGTTTCATATGAAAGCAGCTTGCATATAAAATCACTACTTATCAAAAACGGTGTCAGTCTGACATGATGTACGGTATGCAAGTGATTTTATTTTTGTGTACGTGAGCTGTGCAAATAAAAGTACAGCATACAAGTCAAGGGAGATAATATCTTGTGCAGAGTGTGTTGGAACAAGCCATTTAAATTGTATGGTCAGGAGCTTACGAATCTTATTAAATCACTCACTACAGCTGCCACACAATAATGGCAGTTTTCAGCTTATGCTGTGTGTGCATTGTTTAAACTAATGGGATGGCATGATTTTAGTGGTTCCTCATTCATATAGGCGGCAAAGTGAATCTGTAATTTCAACGTCTTGATTATCTGTGGGTGTGCTCAATTGTCCATTGCTGTTTTTGCCACTAAGTGGCAGCAGAACAAAATTACAACAGAATGACAAATACAATGGATAAGACCTTTACAGCATCACTGCGTGAAGTCGCATAAAAATATTGGGACTGTTAAGCTGATTGATGTCGCACAAACCATTGACACAGTCAGTCATGTTAAAGTGAACTGATAACTTCAAAAAAGGAGATGTCCGTAGCTCAGAATAATTTCTTTGACACTACACATCAACAACTCATTACAATTTGTCATGTGATTCGTTTGTTCATATTTAGCAGAGGTATTACATACAATTTTTAAGATTCATTACAATTAAGGATATGATATTTCTCCACAAAGTGAAGAAGAGTCGCTGACCTGACTGTCATACTGAAATGTGGCAAGGCACAGGTCCAGAAAAGGTGCAGGACACTTGCTTGTTGGGCATTGCAGGAACGTTTGATACACTATTGCACTTAAAGTTACTGCAGAACCAGTAGAAAAATATCGGTTTCATTGGTAATCTTGTAAATTTCACCATTACCATGTCACGGCAAACATGTCATTCCTCTGAAAACTATATAAACATTTTCCTCATGCTCCCCTCCACCACAACCCACACCTCTCCACCACTCCTCACCACCTCCCTACCTTACCTCATATTCTGCCCCCTACAAGAAACTGATGGAAATCCAATTGCTGTAGCACATGTGTCATGTGTGAGAGTGTGTATGTGTGCGTGTGCAAGTGCTTGCTGGGTTCATATCTGTCTTAGTGCACATAAAGAATATTGAAACAAAACAAACCTGTTTCCAGCCGCAGGTGGCAGGTGCTTTTGCAGTGGCATGAGGGCTTTCTATGTTTGTGAAGTGGATGAACCAGTTCTGGCCAGTACCCAGCTTGCACACAAGAGAAGATGCGAGTAAAGCATCTGACAAAACTTAAGGGCCAGCAGATAAATTAACAAACTTTACTAAAATGTGATTACATTTTTACCACCTTCTTGCAGCTTTTTTCCATTGACACAAGATAGTCCAGACAGGTATATCAGTCTACTATTAGTTCACTGCTTATCAAGCGCTCCAGATGGGTTTTCATGTCTACAAGCACAGAATACAAATGGAGTATGACAGGCAGTATGATGACATACTGACAAGAACCTCAATATTGTAAAGGTTATCAAACATTATAAGCTTACCTGTTATGCCATGACCCTCTGTCCAAGGCCGGTGTACAAGGAACAATGGAGAATGGATCAGAGAAGTGGTGGACGACCTGAAGGACTGGACTGGTTAATATACCTGTGCCTTCTTGTACAGGTCAGAGTGCTGTGGAGATGTTTGACCACTCAAATGTCCACCATAGCTCTACAACTTGTCATTAACCATACCAGTGTTATCTACACACTGGGTGGTAACTTGTAGATGACCCATCAACACGGGGCTTACCATGTGAGGTTCGTGATCCTTCAATGCCATGTTGCCCTTAACTACCAAATGATTGCTGCTTTAGACACCAAATCGCTTAGTAGTAATGCCAACATGCAGCACTCGGGAATAAACAAGGAAACATCCCAAGGTTAAGGGATCTCATCACTGGACTAGAGCTACCCTACTTATTTGTGATTTATTGTTTACTATTCCCTGCCTCATTTAAGATTTTCTTCAACGTTGCTCAAGTGGTAAACATGAGATGGTGTTGTGAAGGAGTATGAAAGATTATTATATATCTGAAGATATTTGTAAATGTTGCTGACCACACAAAATTTAAAAAGAAAATGACAAGAATAATAAAAGAATAAAACAGAAGGCGCATCCTGATTATGTCGGCAGTATCCCTTTGCATAAATGGTGATATGATGGCTGATACAAACACATCTATCGATTATTTCTCAAAAGAAAAATGGAAGACCAGTAACACATGAACATTTCCTGAGGCCTTCAAAGTATTATCTCCACAGAGTTTCAGCCTCCTGAGAGTCAACTGCTTTTTGACTACCTGATTAACATGTGGTATTAATCTGTGATGTTATTACTGCTTCCTCCCACCCCACCCCCCAAGTCCTGGATGTTTGAAAATTTCGAGCTAGCCAGGTTTTGCTTCAGAAGTGGAAAGAATCTCAAGTTGCACTTGTCTGATTCAGTGAGGTACATGGCTGTGGGAGAACTTGATTGGACTGCTCTTGCAGACGTCACTGAGACCTTGCCTCTTTAGCGCTTGTATTGTGTTAAAGGGGCGTGTTCCCGCTACCCACCTACACTCGCACGTTATGCATGGATGGACTGAACGCCTTCCGACAAAACATTTTCTGCATGAACTCCCTCATTAAGAGTAGACTTCTGGCAAAATACCATCCATTCAGAGCCTTGCGAGTTGAAAACTGAAAAAAAAAGAAAAAGAAAAAAAAAAGTGACTTCCGACTTTGAAAACCATTTCTCAGTACAACTGATGTTATGTCATCAGCGTTCTGCCATGTGCAGTTACATCGTTCGTCAGCCATACCAGAGGCAATCCATGTTGCGTCACTTCTGACACGTCATGTGATCGGTTACGGCCCTTTGGCTCAAACTGTTCAAGCAATTGCTTAACATTCCGAACTCCGTTGTTTTCTCTGTTCCTCCGTCAGAAGTGTCATCTGGCAGGCGTGTTCATCTTCTCACTGTTCTCATCTCAACATCATACCACCGGAGCCGTTCAACCGTTGCCATAGGAAACATTTGACGAACTGAAATGTGCAGATCCTGTGCAACAACTCTCCACAATCTTTGCGCGTCCTGGGTCTCACTTGGACATTCACATCCGTGTTTGTCTTCCCAGTGGATTCTTCATCGTTTAGAACTGCCCACCCGAGGTCGCCTGTATTTGTTGCTGTTCGTGTTTTGTTTGACTGTTTTCAAGATGTAAAGGCTGTGCTAGTCTTGAATAAATGTTGATTTGTGTTGTCCATTTCTTCAGTTGTTGCTGCTGTGTAGATGTGTCAGGTAACAGGTGTATGGGCAAGCTTGGAACACATCCTTTCTCGGAGATGCCTCCTTGTTTGCTCTGTGTGCTCTGTGTTGTCATTTCTGCGAGGTGATTCGATGTCGTAAGCAGTATTCGTTTGAAGTTACGGGCGTGTGTTTATTTCATGATGGGAGAAAAGAATTGAACCTGTATGGAAGACTGTTAGGGCAAAGTGGTGGCCTTTTTAAACCATTTTTGCGCTCTCCCTGTTCCGTCGTGTTTATAGCGGTTGATTGGCACCTGCGACGTATACATCCAGATCCAGATCCAGAGCTACCCTGCTTGTGTGTTGTTTGCTGTCGATTCAGCGTTAAACTTACCGCTATGGTCACACACTGCATTACACAACTGTCAAATGGGCACGCGTTTCAAAAGACCGTTCCCAACTTTAAGCCTTGTGAAGACGTAGCATTTCAAATGCTCCAGTGCCGGGGTCCTTGCACTGGACGCACCGTCTGTTAGGCCTACAATTCATTTTCAGAGTAGTCATGCAATTACACTAGATAATGGCATCATCTTAATTCTAATGGTGCAAAGGCTATATTTTTATCTCAATAAATCATTAAACATATTTGATGTAAACAGTTAAGACATGGCAGTTATACTGACAGGTTTTTTTTTTTTTTTTTTTTTTTTTTTTTTTAATCAGCCCTCATAAGATATCACTCGTTTTGTGAATAAATTTCAGCATTTCGCTTTGGTTTACTACTGGAGATCTCGACATTAATCATTTAGACATTGTCCTCAAAAACCACTCCGCAAAATTAAAAAGAAAAGAGGAGAAGCCTGCAGGGTTGTCGAGCTATCCTACAGATGGACAGGACCGGAAATAATTATTTTATGATGTGCAGATCTAACGTATGCTCTGGCCAACCAAAGAGTGGAGAATGTTTCATGATTCTGCCTGCTATACATAAATGATCATGATACATATCCTTGTTTTTCTTCTATACAAGCATTCCGTTTCCTCTCCAGACAATTCATGAAACTGGTTTTGAGGCCTACATCGAAGTTCCGTACATGATCCAGTTTTAAAGTGAAGTCAGTTTTTTCGTAATCTCATAAACGTTACTGATTAATTAACATAGTCCTATACTTACAAACATGGCTTTTCATTTAAAGGGCTTCTCTCCATCACGTAACCAAGCGCCAGTAGTAAGCCTAATGAGCCCAGACTTAAAGCTATCCCATAATAAAAGACAACAAACGGAATTCGTGCAGCGTGAGTGTAACCCTCGAACAGTAACATCTAATACATAAGGCGAGTTCTGTATGGCTGGCTGTGTGTATATTTTTGTCCAGTGTTGTCTGTTTGTCTTTATTGTCAGTCACACAATCTCCAGATTTCGTCTGATCTTCTCTGAGGTCAGCATGGTGACCCATAAGTATATACTGCGCACATCAAGTAGTACTAGGATGTGGGATCAGTCGCATTTTCAATGCCACTTACGACGAAACGGACCGATGCCGGGATTTGAAAACTCATGCACGCTTCACCGTTGAGGTCCATACAGATAAAAACTAAGACTAAATATTACCCTTCCTGTCAGCCGGAATAGCTCAGTTATTGGAATAAAAAAAAAAGACATACAGACAACTGTGGACAAATACACGTACATAGAGAGCCAGACAGAACGTGCTTTATGTATTAGATGTTCCTGTCCAAGAGTTACATTTATGCTGGACATATTCTGTTTGTTGTTTATTACATATGTATGCATCCTCTCTCTCTCTCTCTCTCTCTCTCTCTCTCTCTCTCTCTCGGCGGCTGCCAGCAAGACGGCTTTCTAAACAGCGAAGCAAAAAGTTTGTCAAATTTATCTGACAAAGCTGTTCACAATGCCTGTACATGGTCTACCGTCGCCTTTAGAAAGTGTTCTCAATGCTTTTATACAGGAAATGTCGCTGTCTTCATACAAAACAGAAGGTAGAGAGAACCACACCGTAGCTGTGCTCCGACTGAAACCAGCAAGTGAGTTTTCTCAGCCAACTCACAGTGACACTGTTGTGTAGCGGAGAAAGCGCCCGTCTTAAGTGACCAGGGACAGGAGACGAGCCGAAACACACAAAGAACAGGAAGTGGACTCATCTTTCATTCCCCCTCAGCGCTCTTTCTCCCTGCCCCTCCAAGTTTATTTTACAGTGGGGGGAAAATACTACGGCGCTTGGTACATTCGGAAACAACACGAACATTTGTGCTGGTGAATGTATGCACAGTGAAACCGCAACTCGAGCGTTTTGACACACACCAACACACAGTGGCAGTGCTCCAAGGTTCTGAAAATGCAGAGATGTCCGAACATGTTGACGAGTCTGAAGAAGAGTTAGACGACGTGTGCTGTGGCGCGCTCCTTGTCTGGATACATCGTAAAAACTATATATATATATATATATATATAATTCCAAAAAAAAAAACTTTTAAACTGTAACTCACTTCTAATGATTGTTATCTATTTCATGTTAAACGCCTCATTACACAATATGGCTTCCATGTTGCAAGGAATTGTGCTTATTTGCATAACGCTTATGATAGATTTTGATTTTGTGTGTGTGTGTGTGTGTGTGTGCAACAGAGAGAGAGAGAGAGAGGCAATGCATTTCCGGAGCTGGCATGTGCCCTGATGTAATCAGCCCCGAGCAGCGGCAAGCCTGGGAACAAACAGCACCGCGTTGCCGGCGCTGAAGGCGGCCACTTCCCCAAAGACCGATCAAACGCCGGCACGTCTGTCCATCTGGCCGGCAACGGTGGTAACGCGTTCAGTCATCTCCACCACTACACCACGCGTCTCCTCCACGCAGCCTCAGAGTCAGCGAGCGGGCTGCCCGCAAGACATGAGTGAGTTCAGTGACTTCTGTCTCCTACCCCCTGTCACTGCTTTCCTGTTGGGAAAAAAAAAAAAGCCCAAAAACATAAAAAAATAATACTAATAACAGTAACAATAATAATAATTTATTTTTTCTTTCTGCGTATGCAGGCTGATACTCCTGCGGACACTGCCTGTATAGACAGGCAGTGGAGTTTTTGTGTATATGACCCGTTTTTTTTTTTTGTTTTGTTGTTTTTTAATCCCGCCATTAAGGCAGCCATACTCCATCTTCGGGGAAGGTGCATGCTATGTGTAACGTGCCAGCCATACTAACGGCCAAACTGGCCTTCTCTTCCAAAAGTTGGTGATGGGATTTTACGTGCGTGCAAGATGTTGTGCATGCGTTCACACACGGAACCTCGGTTTATATAGTCTCATTCGAAGGACTGTGTGGGAAATAGAGTCAAAACTTATGTTAACTCCGAGGGAAAAAGTCCCCCTGTACCGAAATTCGACCCCGCAACCCCAAAATCACGAGTCGGCGCTCTACCAACTGAAACTACAGGATTCTGGGCTGTCTGAATGTGGGAATTGTATACTAGTCCCCCTGTGTCCCTAATTCCATTAGGGCCCAGTCCCAATAAGGCACAGTAATGATAGGGTCGATACCTTTAAGACCCAGTAACCAGAAGGGCCGAAATCAGATGAGTAATATCTAGTCTCTTTTTCGCAAGTGAGAGAGTGAGACTGTCAGTGAGACAGATTCAGAGAGGGAGGGA
>JADBJO010018793.1:0-34615 GCA_016801955.1 Conus betulinus
TGAACATTTTTATGTGCACACTTCTCTGTTGAACAGAGCACGCGGCCCATTACATATTCCATATATATAAACAATTTAAAGCAATAATAGACAACGCACACACACCCACTAACCGCCCACCCACCACGCACATACACACACCCTTCCACACACCACACACCTTCCACACACACACTCTCTCACACTCACACACCTCATCAACACACACTCTCTCTCCACTGAAATGAACTAATTGTAAACTTTCTGGAAGATGTGGGTTTTCAGAGAGCGTTTGAAGGAGTCAAAGTTATCAGTTTCTCTTATTTCTGCAGGATAGTGTTCCAGATGGACGGGGGCAGCATGCGAGAAGCATCTGTCACCTAATGTCTTTTGGCTATTGACAGGACGATCTTGTAAAGCGGTTTGCGTCAACAGATGATGAACGCAATTTGTATTGATGATGATGATGTTGCTTTAAATGGACTAAGTCCTTCAGATAATCTGGAGCACAACCTTGGACACATTTGTAACAGACAGATGCCAATTTAAATTCAAACCGAGCAGACACTGGGAGCCAGTGAGGAGAAATCAGATGAGGAGTATATGGTCCCATCTAGGCACTCGCAAAACCATTCGCACTGTATTATTCTGAACACGCTGCAGACTTTCAAGAAGACAGTCATGGGAACCATACAAGATGGAACTGCAGTAGTCCAGCCGGGACAGAACAAATGCAGAGACAAGTGTGGCTGCTGCCTGGGTCGTGAGGGAGAAAACGGCGGATGCAACTACCCACACACACACACACACACACACACACACACACACACACACACACACACACACACACACACACTCACAGAGAGAGAGAGAGAGAGAGGAGGAGGTGTGAGAGATGGACCGGGAGAGGGGGTGGAGGAGAGAGAGAGAGAGAGAGAGAGAGAGAGAGAGAGATCCTAGTATTATACTTCCCACGGGGTCTGTCGGCGGGTCGTAAGTCTCCTCTCTCTCTCTCTCTCTCTCTCTCTCTCTCTCTCTCTCTCTCTCTCTCTCTCTCTCTCTCTGAATATATAGACAGACAGACAGACAGACAGAGACAGAGGCAGGCAGGACCGACGACGACAGACAGACATACAGAGAGAGGGAGAGAGCCAGAGACAGAGACAGACAGTCAGAGAGAGACAGACACACAGAGACAGAGACAGTCAGTGACAGAGGAGAGAGAGAAACCGGCAGACAGGGAATGACAGGCTAAAATAGTGAGAGAAATAGACACACAAGAGACTGACCAGACAGACAAATAATCGTAAACTAGCGCGCGCGCGCGCGCGCACACACAGACACACACAGACACACACACACACACACACACACACACACAACACACACACACACACACACACAGAGTCGTTCACCTTATGTTTACAGACCTTCCATATATAACGCTTAGCTTTCGGTGTCTCTGTAATAGTTAAAACTTCCACACGTAAACAGGAAAGCAAGCTATAAAGAAGCGGGATGGAAATTTAGGGGCAAGCGATAAAGAGAAGGGAAAAAAAAAAAGGACAGAGAGACGCAACAACAACAAACAACAACAACAAAATCGAAAGAAAAACTGAAACGAAAAAAGAACTCCAGTTTCAACAATAAGGCTACGCTGCGTGTGCACTGGTCTTCTTAGCCTACACCACAGAAGAACTAAGAAAAGCAGAAAGCAAGCAAGAAACAAAACAAAAGCAAAGAACAAAAGAAAGAGTGACAGAAAAAAAGAAGAAAAGAAATAAGATGAACCAATCCCACTGACCCAACCAACATGCTGCCACAATGCCAGAATGTTACTGACCTGCTTCCACAGAATCGCCGTACAAAGCAATCCCCAGCAGAACAACACAGGAAACGGCAATACGAATGCACCCCATTGTCGGCATGTTGTCTGCGTTTCGCGTCTTGGCACTGGGAATTCAGTGAATTCAGTACATTTTTCTCCAACTGAACGCGTTCAGACTTTCCGAGAAAAAATATATGGGAGAAAAACACACACACACACACACACACACAGCTGGTGTTTGACTGATTTTTTTTTCCTCCGAGTTGTTACTTTCAGTAAACAAGCCTAAATCACGTGCAGTAGACCCTAACAGTTCACAAGAGCCTCGGTTTCCATTCATATATGGCCGCTGTCTTCAACTAGAACAAATATGATTTTTGTTTAATCATTCTTGTGTATGCTCGTTGGTTGATTTCATGAAGATATCTCCCGTTTCCTAACTACAACCTTGAATTTTTTTCAATCAAATTACACAACTGTTTGTTTGGCTACCCGGAGAATATTCATCCGCTGATCCTAATACATTTTGCAAAAGACTATTTCAAATAAGTCAAAGTTTGGTTGAATTGTAAAGAAACACGTTTTCCGAAAAAAAAAAAAATTACAAACATTTCGGTCAAAAAGAAACGTCTGATTCGATAAGATAAATCTTACACACAGACACTCTGACAATAGCAACTCTGCATTCACATTTGCTGACAATTTCAACTCACTGTTAATTCACTACGACTGTCACGTTGCCTTTCCTACGCAGTCTCAAATAGTTCATTGAAAAGAAAAGACACAAATCTCAGCTGTGAAGAACATGTCTGAACAAACAACAACAACAACATTCCAGGCCAAAAAAAACTCATGCTGAAAGATACATCTTCGACCGGAGAAAAACTTAATTCCCATCAACAAACTTTTCGATTCTCAACACGTCCCCAACAGAATTTCACATGTGTGTCGTCTGCTCCGTCCACCAAGTTGAATGCCCCGAGAGACAGAGAGTGGGGGGCAAAAAAAAGGGACACTGAAACACAAGTACATTGCCATCAATTCCCACAAGTGCCAATTCCTTCCCGTATTTTGCGTGAGGCCATTACGATTAACTCCAAAACGCTTTTTACCGTGGCCTGCGAGTTCCCGAAGCAGACGACAGACGGATAGGAGCGCTCCCAACTCAGCGCACGCGCGCTGGATCGCTGCAGACGACAGTTATGTGAAGGACAGCAAGTGGTTCGATGGCTGTCGCTGCTCCAGCCAACATGTGCGGCGTACAGGCTCCGACTGCATACGTCTTCTGTTTGAAACGTGAATATTCATGCCAGACTATGTAGGTGAGAGTAGCCATAACTGAGAGAGACAGTTTGATAGTTTCGCGGTCTTTTTCCCCCCGGAGTACTTAACAAAAGGTTAACCCGTGCGAAGAAAATTCTGTCTGCTTTGCTGTCGGGCCTGTGTGCTAGAGAGAATACGCTAGATGCAATGGGTAGAATTCATGCACCTACTGAAAAATGGAGAGAGAATCGAATTTGTTGGGGATTTTTTTTTTTTTTTTTTTTTTTTCGTTTTTGTTTGTTTTGTTTTCTTCCTCTCAGAGGGTTGAAAGTGTGGTCAAGTGATTAATAATTGAAAAATGAATTAAGTCTGAAATAGGGAAGAGGAATAAAGGACTGACTCTCTCTCTCTCTCTCTCTCTCTCTCTCTCTCTCTCTCTCTCTCTCTCTCTCGTTTGTATGTCTTTTCTTTCTTTCTTTTTTTTTCTCTCATGCATTAAAAAAAAAGTTCTGTTCAGTGACGGAAAAGAAGTAACAGAAAAAATGGGAAGATAACTGTTCTGTCAGTTCTTGTCTTTCTTCTGATTGTTGGGAGAGGGGGAAAGGGAGGCAAATCCTGGAGGTGAGGGGGGACAAATTGCAAACTGTATAAATCAGCCAGTATTCTCTGTGTGCACATATGATGCTTCTCTCTCTCTCTCTCTCTCTCTCTCTCTCTCTCTCTCTCTCTCTCTCTCTCTCTCTCTCTCTCTCTCTGTCAGTGTGCCTTTCTATTTTCTTTTCCGTAAGTGGATGAACAGACGGCCAAATCATGGGACACGAAGAAAACCAGGATAGCAGATTGAAAGTTTGGCTGTGCGTGCACGCGCGCATGCATCGGGAGCCTCTCCTCTCTCAAAGGATCCTCTCTCTCTCTCTCTCTCTCTCTCTCTCTCTCTCTCGCTCCTTCTCTCTCCTCTCTGTGCGTCTCTGTGGTGTGTGTGTGTGTGTGTGCTTGTGCTTTCCTCTCTCTCTCTCTCTCTCTCTCCTCTCTCTCCGTCATCTCCTCTCAAGAGCGCTCTCTCTCTCTCTGTCTAATATGAGCTATCTATTTATTATTAGTTATTAAGTGATAACACACTGTTTTCTGTGTTCACCGCTGTTAGGTGGCCTCATTTAACCGATTGGCACTAATAGTGCTGTGAAGAGAAACAATATTGGTAAGCGTGTATTGATCTCTCTCTCTCCCTCTCCTCTCTCTCTGCTCTCTCTCTCTCCTCTCTCTCTCTCCTCCTCTCTCTCTCTCTCTCTCATCTCTATCTCACCCGTTTATTAGTCACCTGAACAGAAATCCTGCATCATCATATAACTGGCTAGACGACGGCGCGCTCTCATTACCGGCCCTAAGAACAAAAAAAAAAAAAAAATCAACGGATCCTGATGAAATAAATACTTGCCGTCAACACTGGCGCTGTCATATGTAAATGAATCTCCTGCAGTTATAATGATACAAAACGTGGACAGGACAGGAAATGAGATAAAATGATCCCAGTGCCTCATACAAGAGACTTTTTTCAGACTTAAACAATTTTAGACTGATCTCACTTCTTTCTGTAGTAGCCCAATGTCATCTCTACCCATTCAAGCTCAAAGGACTAACCAATAGTCTAACACCCCCTACAACAAGATCTGAGTGATGCATCAGTTTGGTGTCGATATCATTCTGTGACACTTGATCCTGAGAAGACGTAAAGTATAGTAACTGCCTCTATACAAAAAAACAAGCAAACAGCGGCTTTCACTCTGGATCGGATTACAGAAGGCAGTGCCAGGAATCGAGTGCATGAGCACCGAGTTCTGGGAGTGACAGCACACAGTAGATGAACCGAAGTAGCAGTGCACCCCCCCCCCCCCCCCCCCCCCCCCCCCCCCCATCGAAACCCATGCTGACATGCTGGCTCTGAGTTTCTCTTCCTGCTTGAACACCTGACGCCTGACACACACTAGACACTCGTAAAAATGGTCTCTAATGTTCACTGCCTCCCTGAAAGAAATCGTGCATCTGCTATCTGAGACTGCACGGTAAAGAATCATCATGTTGGGGAAAAAAGAGAAAGAAGAAAAAAAACAAAAAAAAAAACACAGCACACAGGAGCACCGAAGACAACTTTACCAGATTCTTTCTTAACAACATCAGAGAAACAGGCTAAGTTAAACACGCCCGCCCCCAAACACACCTAGACTTTAACAAAACTGTTTTTCTGTGCAACGAACACGAATACCCGGCCACTCAAAACCCAGCAACTCTGTACCTGGACTCATGTCGTTATGGCTGTGATAAGTCATTTTCTGTCACGTACGCTCAAAACTAATCTAGCTTTCAGGTGCATCGTTTGAGAATTGCCTTCCTCCAAATACAGAAGTGTTTCCTTGCCAATACACGCTATAAAAAGACTTTTAAAAATATCTCACAGACTCACTAGCGTAAACTACAATGATTCTAGGACGTACCTACAGATATTTCAATAGTCTGAAATGACAGTTTGAATGACCAGCCAAACAATTCTGACTGTACGAATTCCACGGGTTATGTAATTATTAATTCTCCTTTAATACAGGTTTGAGAAACCATCATTATGGATATCATCACCTTCATTACCAACAACAGTTTAAAGCATCAGGGCGCGCGTGCGCGCGCATGCGTGCGCATGCGTGCGTGTGTGCGCGCGCGCGCGCGCGCGTGTGTGTGTGTGTGTGTGTGTGTTGATGATGACAATTATGATCATAATGATGACTTTATCATCATCATCATCATCATCATCATCATCATTAATACCATCATTTTACTTTGTTACGCTGTCGGGACAGTTCCTCGTTACTCCCACGCGCGCTGTCTCTCTCTCTCACTCACACACACACACAACACACGCACACACGCACGCACTCACGCACACGCACGCATGCACGCACGCACGCACACACACACACACACCACACACACACACACACACACACCACATACACACACACACACACACACACACACACACACACACACACACACACACACTACTCTCTCTGTCCGCCTCCCTACCCTCATCTCTCTCTCTCTCTCTCTCTCTCTCCTCTCTCTCTCTCTCTCTCTCTCTCTCTCTCTCTCTCTCTCCATCGTTTGCTAGCTCTGTAGGTTATACTCTGTCTTTTCGGTTCAACTCCAGTTGACGTGGTGTTCTTTTCCTTTCAGGGGCCGCCTGATACTGCCAGATGCGGCTGCCAGACTAATTTGTCCTACTGACACTTTGATTAAGAAGGCAGAGGTGGATTGTTCAGTATGGTGGGTAGATACGTGGACACATCTCTCTCTGTGTCTCTCTGTCTGTCTGTCTGTCTGTCTCTCTCTCTTTCCCTCCTCGGCTCTGTCTGTCTGTCTGTCTCTCTCTCTGTCTCCTCTCTTTCCTCTCTCTCTCTCTCTCTCTCTCTGGCCCGCCCTCTCTCTCTCTCCGGTCTCTCTCTCTCTCTCTCTCTCTCGCATAGGGCGCACTTGTTTTGAAAACATTTCCGTAAATTAGTTCGTTCCTGCTTCTCTGTGTCTCTGTCTCTGACTGTCTTTCTATGTCTGTCTATCTGACTGTCTGTACTGTCTCACTCTCTCCTCTCCTCTCTGTCTCCTCTCGCTCCTGACTCTCTCCTCTCTCTCCCTCTCTCTCTCCTCTCTCCTCTCTCTCCCTCTCTCTCCCTCTCTCTTGCATAGGGCGCACTTGTTTTGGAAAACACTTTCTTATGTGTCTCTGTCTCTTCTGTGTCTCGTTGTCTCTTCTGTCTCTCTGTCTTGATACAAGACTGAATTTAACGAGGAGAATTTGTTTTATGCCCTTTTTTTCCATGTGTGGTGTGTGTGTGTGTGTGTGTGTGTGTGTGTTGTGAATATCTTAATTTTGTTCCTTTTCTTTAAATGAATAATGTTGACATTGTGTTCATAATGTTTTCTTAAATGTCACTACAACCACGGGTTAATGTGACAATAATTCGTTTCAGTCAGTGATATGTGCGCATGTATTGTTGCATACATAGAGGGACTTACGTGCATGTATGTGTGTTTGCATGCGTGCGTGAGGGCATTCTTGCGTGCATGCGTGTACATTTGTGTGGGGGTGGGGGGGTGGGAGGGGGGGTAGCTGACCCACAATAAACATGTCTTATACACTTCTAATAAAATAACGCGCATGTTTATGACGTGTGAGCGAGCATGCCAGATAAGCGTTTCACAAATTGGGTTGTACATCCATACCCTGATAACCTACATGCCCGAGTTGAACTGTTCCTGAAATGATTCGGTATATGTGTACATGTTTGCCCACCCTTTATCACACCCATGTGTCTGTGATCACACGCAGGCCCCGAGACGCCAGCGCTACAGTTGGTCCTGGCGACATTTCTACGTGGTCTTCATGCTGTGCGCTGTCCTGACCCTCGTCGTCGTCCTCACCCTCCCTCAGCCAACCCCGTTAAGCCTCGAGCCTTCATCGAGTCCTGGGCACAGGTGTCTTCAGGCGAAAATTCTTCACAACGGACTGTGATCTCCGGTCCACGAAACAGAACGTACACGTTTATCAAAACCGCAAACTCTGCCTTGAAAATCGTTAGAACCTCACACAGTCCTGGAAATGGATCTCTAATACGGTCTCCTGCTGCTGAAGATGATGATAGAACTCGAACCAAACTCAACCTTTCTGAAAGCGTTACCGTGAAAGGAAAACTCGCAGAACCTCCCAAGCAAGACATGTCTGAGAACGGAGAACGTTCAAAACCTTCAGAACAAGCGATTTCCGCAGACAAAGAATCCCCAGAGCTTCCGAAACAAGTCGTTTCCATCAACGGAAAATCCGCAGAACCCTCAAAACAAGAAACACCTGAGAACGGAGAACGTTCAAAACCTTCAGAACAAGCGATTTCCACAAACGAAGAATCCCCGGAGCTTCCGAAACAAGTCGTTTCCATCAACGAAGAACCCGCAGAACCTCCTCTCAAACAGGTCGCTTCTTCGAACGACGAGGACAACGATCCTGAACCTCGCATGCCTGGAGATTTCCCACGGGCATATGACCAAGGAGACACTGGCAACGGATTTGCCCGAAAAATTGAAATGGTAGATGACGGTGAATATTACGAAGACTACGGCCCTCCTCCGTACCCTGGCGTCCCAAGGCGTAGACACGGTAAGCATACACTGGGCATGCAGCTGCGGCTGTGGGTGTTGTATTTGGTATAGTACAGAGGGAGATTGAGGCCCAGAGCCATAAGCAGCAACAGCAACAGCAATAGCTGCAATCCAGTCTGTTTGTGATGTCTGACAACAGCAGATGTGCGGGTGTTGTGAGGGATGAATGGACCGCTAGGGATCGCCACAGTCCTCTAGCCTTAGTTGTGTGCAACAGAGTTTTATAGCCAATGTAGTGGATTACATATAAAGAGGTAATCAGAGTAGTTTATTTTCACACACACGCGCGAGCGCGCGCGCGCGCGCGCACACACACACACACACACACGCACGCACGCACGCACGCACGCGCACACACTCATTCACTCACACACACACACATACACACTCACACATGTACGCACACAAATACGTACACGCACACGCAGGCACGTACACACACACACACACACACACACACACACACACACACACACACACACACACACACACGCATGCAAGCAACACATTAACTCCCACACATGGTCACGCACACACAGACAGGGATACTTTCACATGTGCGTGCTCGCAGGTAAAGAACAATTTTTTTTTTTTCGTTGGTTTGTTTGTTTATTTATGTTTTCAAATTCCCCCCTCAAATTAAACATCCACAACAGCAGCATGCACAGGAGAGAGAGAGAGAATCACTGGGGTGAGATTCTCACGCCCTTATTCAGTACACCATACTATGTCCATGTTTACCCAAACCATGTTTACACTGACCATCTTTGCACCGACCACGTACGCACTAATCACAAATTATTTACTGTTGACTATTTTTGACCACCGGTTCTGTTTCCACTGTCCATGTTTACACTAAAGTTTACGCTGTCTATAATTGCACTGACCAGTTGTGCATTGGCTCTGTTGACTCTGATCATGTTTACACTGACCATGTGGTTACACTGCCTTCGTTTACACTGACCATGTTTGCGTTGACAGTGTTTACATTGCACATGCTTACACTGACCACACCTTCACCGGCCATATATCCGCTGTCTGTCGTATACCGGCCAAGTCAGCACTGACCGTTTTTACACTTACTGTGCTTACACTCTTTTTACATTGAAATCGTTCACGCAGATTCTGTTTACATTATCTTTATATCGATAACGTTTACATTGATCACGTACACCAGACCGCGATTACACGGATAATATCTGCACTTTGTTTCCACTGACTGTTTTATATGGGCCATGGGTTGACACTGACAATGTGTGCACTATTTCTACATTGACTATGTGCACAGGACCATCTTTTACACTGCCCATATTTACACTGACCGTGTTCGGACTGACTGTGTTTACAGTGACTATGATTACACTCACAATTGACCATGGTCATCACACTGATCCTACCTGACCATGGTTATGACCTTGACCCTGTTTATACTGACCGTAATTCTGACCACTGACCATGGTTACACTCACAATTGACCGTGGTCATTACGCTGATCCTGTTTACCCTGACCATGGCTACGACATTGACCCTGTTTATACTGACCGTAATTCTGACCACTGACCATGATTACACTCACAATTGACCATGGTCATTACGCTGATCCTGTTCACCCTGAGACATGGTTACTGCATTGATCCTGTTTATACTGACCATAATTCTGACCAATGACCATGATTACACTCACAATTGACCATGGTCATTACGCTGATCCTGTTCCCCCTGACCATGGCTACGACATTGACCCTGTTTTATACTGACCGTAATTCTGACTACTGACCATGATTACACTCACAATTGACCGTGGTCATTACGCTGATCCTGTTTACCCTGACCATGGCTACGACATTGACCCTGTTTATACTGACCGTAATTCTGACCATTGACCATGATTACACTCACAATTGACCGTGGTCATTACGCTGATCCTGTTTACCCTGACCATGGCTACGACATTGACCCTGTTTATACTGATCGTAATTCTGACCACTGACCATGATTACACTCACAATTGACCATGGTCATTACGCTGATCCTGTTTACCCTGACCATGGCTACGACATTGACGCTGTTTATACTGACCGTAATTCTGACCAATGACCATGATTACACTCACAATTGACCGTGGTTATTACGCTGATCCTGTTTACCCTGACCATGGCTACGACATTGACCCTGTTTATACTGACCGTAATTCTGACCACTGACCATGATTACACTCACAATTGACCGTGGTCATTACGCTGATCCTGTTTATCCTGACCATGGCTACGACATTGACCCTGTTTATACTGACCGTAATTCTGACCACTGACCATGATTACACTCACAATTGACCATGGTCATTACGCTGATCCTGTTCACCCTGAGACATGGTTACTGCATTGATCCTTTTTATACTGACCGTAATTCTGACCACTGACCACGATTACACTCACAATTGACCGTGGTCATTACGCTGATCAAGTTCGCCCTGACCATGGCTATGACATTGACCCTGTTTATACTGACCGTAATTCTGACCACTGACCACGATTACACTTACAATTGACCGTGGTCATTACGCTGATCGTGTTCGCCCTGACCATGGCTATGGACATTGACCCTGTTTATACTGACCGTAATTCTGACCACTGACCATGGTTACACTCACAAGTGGCCGTGGTCATTACGCTGATCCTGTTCGCCCTGACCATGGCTACGACATTGACCCTGTTTATACTGACCGTAATTCTGACCACTGACCATGATTACACTCACAATTAACCATGGTCATTACGCTGATCCTGTTCGCCCTGACCATGGCTATGACATTGACTCTGTTTATACTGACCGTAATTCTGACCACTGACCATGATTACACTCACAATTGACCGTGGTCATTACGCTGATCCTGTTCCCCCTGACCATGGCTACGACATTGACCCTGTTTATACTGACCGTAATTCTGACCACAGACCATGATTACACTCACAATTGACCGTGGTCATTACGCTGATCCTGTCCCCCTGACCATGGCTACGACATTGACCCTGTTTATACTGACCGTAATTCTGACCACTGACCATGGTTACACTCACAATTGACCATGGTCATTACGCTGATCCAGTTCGCCCTGACCATGGCTACGACATTGACCCTGTTTATACTGACCGTAATTCTGTCCACTGACCATGATTACACTCACAATTGACCGTGGTCATTACGCTGATCCTGTTCACCCTGAGACATGGTTACTGCATTGATCCTGTTTATACTGACTGTAATTCTGACCACTGACCATGATTACACTCACAATTGAACGTGGTCATTACGCTGATCCTGTTTACCCTGACCATGGCTACGACATTGACCCTGTTTATACTGACCGTAATTCTGACTACTGACCATGATTACACTCACAATTGACCGTGGTCATTACGCTGATCCTGTTCACCCTGAGACATGGTTACTGCATTGATCCTGTTTATACTGACCGTAATTCTGACCACTGACCATGATTATACTCACAATTGACCGTGGTCATTACGCTGATCCTGTTCGCCCTGACCATGACTACGACATTGACCCTGTTTATACTGACCGTAATTCTGAACATGATTACACTCACAATTGACTGTGGTCATTACGCTGATCCTGTTCGCCCTGACCATGGCTACGACATTTGACCCTGTTTATACTGACCGTAATTCTGACCACTGACCATGATTACACTCACAATTGACCGTGGTCATTACGCTGATCCTGTTCCCCCTGACCATGGCTACGACATTGACCCTGTTTATACTGACCGTAATTCTGACCACTGACCATGATTACACTCACAATTGACCGTGGTCATTACGCTGATCCTGTTCGCCCTGACCATGGCTACGACATTGACCCTGTTTATACTGACCGTAATTCTGACCACTGACCATGATTACACTCACAATTGACCGTGGTCATCACGCTGATCCTGTTTGCCCTGACCATGGCTATGACATTGACCCTGTTTATACTGACCGTAATTCTGACCACTGACCATGATTACACTCACAATTGACCGTGGTCATTACGCTGATCCTGTTCCCCCTGACCATGGCTACGACATTGACCCTGTTTATACTGACCGTAATTCTGACCACTGACCATGGTTACACTCACAATTGACCATGGTCATTACGCTGATCCTGTTCGCCCTGACCATGGGCTACGACATTGACCCTGTTTATACTGACCGTAATTCTGACCACTGACCATGACTACACTCACAATTGACCATGGTCATTACGCTGATCCTGTTCGCCCTGACCATGGCTACGACATTGACCCTGTTTATACTGACTGTAATTCTGACCACTGACCATGGTTACACTCACAATTGACCATGGTCATTACGCTGATCCTGTTCACCCTGAGACATGGTTACTGCATTGATCCTGTTTATACTGACCGTAATTCTGACCAATGACCATGATTACACTCACAATTGACCGTGGTCATCACGCTGATCCTGTTTACCCTGACCATGGCTACGACATTGACCCTGTTTATACTGACCGTAATTCTGACCAATGACCATGGTTACACTCACAATTGACCGTGGTCATCACGCTGATCCTGTTCACCCTGAGACATGGTTACTGCATTGACCCTGTTTATACTGACCATAATTCTGACCAATGACCATGATTACACTCACAATTGACCCGTGGTCATCACGCTGATCTGTTCCCCCTGACCATGGCTACGACATTGACCCTGTTTATACTGACCGTAATTCTGACCACTGACCATGATTACACTCACAATTGACCGTGGTCATTACGCTGATCCTCTTCGCCCTGACCATGGCTACGACATTGACCCTGTTTATACTGACCGTAATTCTGACCACTGACCATAATTACACTCACAATTGACCGTGGTCATTACGCTGATCCTGTTCGCCCTGACCATGGCTACGACATTGACCCTGTTTATACTGACCGTAATTCTGACCACTGACCATGATTACACTCACAATTGACCATGGTCATTACGCTGATCCTGTTCACCCTGAGACATGGTTACTGCATTGATCCTGTTTATACTGACCGTAATTCTGACCAATGACCATGATTACACTCACAATTGACCGTGGTCATTACGCTGATCCTGTTTATCCTGACCATGGCTACGACATTGACCCTGTTTATACTGACCGTAATTCTGACCACTGACCATGGTTACACTCACAATTGACCGTGGTCATCACGCTGATCCTGTTCACCCTGAGACATGGTTACTGCATTGATCCTGTTTATACTGACCGTAATTCTGACCACTGACCATGATTACACTCACAATTGACCATGGTCATTACGCTGATCCTGTTCGCCCTGACCATGGCTATGACATTGACCCTGTTTACACTGACCGTAATTCTGACCATGATTACACTGACCAGGATTATCACGTTGATTATGTTCACACTGACCATGGTTATTACGCTGACCCTGTTTACATTGACCATGGTCGTTTCACAGACACTGTTAACACTGACCGTGGTCGTGACACTGCTTACACACTGACCAAGGTCGTGACACTGTTTACACTGACATGGTCGTGACACTGCTTACACTGACCAAGGTCGTGACACTGCTTACACTGACCATGGTCGTGACACTGTTTACACTGACCCAAGGTCGTGGCACTGTTTACACTGACCAAGGTCATGACACTGTTTACACTGACCATGGTCGTGACACTGTTAACACGGACCATGGTCGTGACACTGATCATGTTTACACTGAACATGGTTATTACGCTGACCCTGTTTACACTGACCATGGTTGTGACACTGACACTGTTTACACTGACCATGGTTTTTGACGCTGACACTGTTTACACTGACCATGGTCGTGAAACTATTTAAACTGACCATGGTCGTGATCCTGTTTACACTGACCATGGTTGTGACACTGACACTTTTAACACTGACCAAAGCCGTGACACCGATCATGTTGACACTGACCGTGGTTACTACGCTGACCCTGTTTTTACACTGAGCACAGCTGTGACACTGAAGGTGTTGACACTTGTCGTGCCGGTGGACAGGCTACGCTGGCATGTACGGCCATTACCAGGAGGACTACCTGGACGACGAAAGTTATGACCAACCCATGGCGACGGCAGACTTCAGGTGAGCCTCGCAATATTGTACCGTACCGCGCTGTATTGTGTTTGGGGCTGTGTTCACCATGGGGAGAGGATTTCGGGGGCTTACGCCTCTGTACTTCTACCCCCACCCCTTCCCCCTGCTTCTCCTGCACACAGACACACACAGACACACACACACAGACACACACACACACACACGCACACACACACAACACACACACACACACACACACACACACACACACACACACACACACACACGCACACACCTTCCTTTCCTGCCACCGGAGTCCTATTCCAGCACACACACTAGAAGGCAGAGGCCGTCCTGAAAGCGTCTTCACTGTGATGAGGGCAGGGCAGGTGGGGTGAGGGGGGGGGGGGGGGGGAGGGGAGGGGAGGGGGAGAGCGGAGAGCACCCTATTGCCATGCCCTGTTGCACTACATAACGTGGAACTATACTGATTGAATTGTAGTACTGTCTGTTGTATTTTAAGCCCTGGACTGTAGAACAGCACTGTGTGTGGTGTTGCGCCGTGTTGTACTTGCGCTTTCTACTCTGTTGCATGGGACTGCATTGTACTATCTCGTGTGACGTTGTGGTGTACTGCATTGTGTAGGGTTGTGTGTGTGTGTGTGTGTGCGTGCGCGCGCGCGCGCGTGCATACGTGCATGCGTGTGTGTGTGTGTACTCTGAGTGTGTGTGTGTGTGTGTGTGTGTGTGTGTGTGTGTGTGTGTGTACTCTAGCTGTGTGTGTGTGTGTGTGTGTGTGTGTGTGTGTGTGTGTGTGTGTGTGTACGTGCGTGCGTGTGTCCATGCGTGTGTGTGTGTGTGTGTGTGTGTGTGTGTGTGTGTGTGTGTGTGTGGTGTGTGTGCTACTGTTTTGGAAGAGCTTCTTCCCGTTACTCACGTGTGGTAAGTTTGTATAGTAGTCTGCTGTTCCTTCCTCTCTTCAAATCCCTCCACTTACCTTTATAACATGATTTGGTTTCATTCCCCGACGACCAGAGCCAATTACTGTATGTACGCCGAACACATCCTCACGACATTTACCCATTGAAGTGGTCATCGTTATTACTTCACGTCTCTTCTGTCTGTCTGTCTGTCACTCTCAATCTCTGTCTCTGTCTCTCTCTCTGTGTCGCCATCTGTCTCTCTCTGTCCCTGTCAGCCTCTCTCTCTCTCTCTCTCTCTCTGCTTCTCTGTTTGTCTGTCAGTCTCTCTCTCTCTCTCTCTCTCTCTTAAAAGCGAGGATGAGTTGACAGACTGATCATCAGATAGATGGCTACATTTATGCGGTAGCCCGTTTGGCGATTCCATCATCATTCACCATTCATT
This sequence comes from Conus betulinus, assembly GCA_016801955.1. NCBI lineage: Eukaryota > Metazoa > Mollusca > Gastropoda > Neogastropoda > Conidae > Conus > Conus betulinus. Next base: position 15,747 of record JADBJO010018793.1, read on the forward strand.
TATTGCGATAAGCCATTTTTTTTCTCTACGAACTGTGCATTTCTTTCATGATGATTAGTCCTGTGAATATTCCTTCGCACGTGCGTTCCTGTGTGATGGACATGGTTGGTTGGTTTGGCTGAAGGAACAGTGGGCACACAGAATTGGTGGCGGCTTCCTACAACCGGAGTGTGACCGCCTTTCACCATCATGACTTTGTGGGTGACCTTCCCCTCTTCCCCTTTGACGTCTGTGGAGAACGTGAGAGGCCACCCGGAATAGCCACCTGGGGGGCGTTCCCCTACCTGGTAAAATGCATGTCGTGTGTGTGTGTGTGTGCGCGGGCGCATGTGTGAAGAATGTGTTAAAGTAATATATCAAGGTAATATGGACGCGCGATATGAAAGTGTCCATAACAAGTAACCAATAGGGCTTTGAGCTCAACCTTTAGAGCTGTGCAACAGCAAACTAGAGCACTCGCAAGATCGTAGTGAACCTCAGCCAACGTTTAGTTAATCCTTGATCCCCACACAGAAAAAAGCAAGAAAATCAATGCTTTTGGTCGTGGTGGTGTTTAATTTTCATGACATCCGTCCACTAGGTGTCATTAAAATCCGTTCCGTAGTTCCCGCGTAATATTGCTGAACGAGTCACGTATTCATCCTTCGATCTAGATCCGTAACACGGATCCACTTCAACATGGGGGCATCTGTCACAGCATGATAGAAAAAACTCGCATTCTTAGTTATTATCATATGCATACTAATGGAAAGAAAACAGAAAATTTACTAATGGTATATAGATGGCTTATGTAAGTTAAACAATAAAACAAAAATAGCATGGTGTTCCAAAGTGAGCCAATCGTACGAAAACCATTTTTTTTTTCTTTTTGAAAAAGTGACTTTAAGAAGTTGCAGTTCTCACACACGATAGAAAGGCAGATGAATAATGTTGTTTATATCCCAGCCGAACACAGTGGGTCATAAAAGGGCTGGAAAAGGGAAAGAAAAAGAAAATATGCACGCCTAACTCATTAAAAGCGATTTTTCTGAAAACACACCGGAATTTTGTAGTTTCGTTAAAATACTTCTTCCGTACAATCTGTGATCAAATAATATATATATATAAAAAAAAAGTTGATCTCTGTCAGAAACTCAAACATCACAATTGGTGGGACATCTCTGAATAAGATTTTCATGGTAAGGCAAGGTAAGGTAAGATAAGGTCAGGTAATGTTGCTTACAGCCCAGCCGACCACAAAGGGCCACACCAGGACTATCATCACGTTATAATCAACTCACAAGTCATCATCAACAACAACACAACGACAAAAAGCTTTCACACATCACATTATTAAAATACATCTTCTAAAAACGTACCAGAAACTTCGTTAAAAATCTTTCTTCCGTAAAATCTTAGACGCACAAAGAATCTCTTTCACAAACTTAAAGATCACGTCAGGTGGGACACCTCTGAACAGGGTTTTCATGGAGTTTGCCGTCAAGTGTTTGTGTTTGACGTGTAACTCCCAACACAAGATGAGAGTGTACCATGTTATCTGCCAGTCACGTTCCTAGATCCCCGTCTCGGTTGATTCCCGTCTCGATAGATCCCCCACTACATGTGGACGAATTTCCGTCTCAGTAGATCCCCGTCTCGGTTGATCCCCGTCTCGGTTGATTCCCGTCTCGATAGATCCCCCACTACATGTGGACGAATTTCCGTCTCAGTAGATCCCCGTCTCGGTTGATCCCCGTCTTGAGATATCCCCCACTACATGTGGACGAATTTCCGTCTCGATAGATCCCCGTCTTGGTAGATCCCCATCTCGGTAGATCCCCATCTCGATAGATCCCCCACTACATGTGGACGAATTTCCGTCTCAATAGATCCCCGTCTTGGTAGATCCCCATCTCGGTAGATTCTCATCTCGATAGATTCCCGTCTTGGTAGATCCAAAAACAGTAACGGGGATCCATCGAGACAGGAATCAATCGAGACGGGGATCCATCGAGATGGGGATCTATCGAGATGGGCATCTATCGAGACGGGGATCTATCGAGACGGGGATCCAACGAGACGGGGATCTATCGAGACGGGGATCTATCGAGGCGGGGATCTATCGAGTGCCCCCCCTTCGATTTAAGCCCAAGCAGTGAAATAGATCAAACTTTAAAAAAAGGCTTTGCTTCCGGCTGGTTGCAGAACACTCGTGTCACGCTCGATTGTTGCCCCACCTCTTCTCATCGCAAGCAGTGCGCCTGGTCCATCCTGTCTATCGTTTCATGCGACACAGTCACGTCCATTCTTGCCATCATATCTAGCTACCATGGGTTTCATAGTTTCCCGTTTATCAGCCAACGTCGGCGACATTGCAACCTTCTAGCGAGTGATGAACAGAGCCAACAGTTCTGGTTGTATTCTGATTGCTCACGAGCGGGGGGCTGAAGGCTTAAACTCCGCGCTGAGAAATATAACATTGAAACGTGTTTGCTGTACCTCGCCTGGCTGATTGGAGCGGACATGAGTGGCTGAAAGTGACATTGTATATTCTGTGCGGCGTTGAATAATCGTGATTTAGACAATTTGTTTTTTTTAAGGAGCATTTGGTAGGAATATTTCCGGGATGTGTGTGTGTGTGTGTGTGTGTGTGTGTGTGTGTGTGTGTGTGTGTGTGTGTCTAAGCTTATGTGCCAGCGTGCATTGTGTGTGTGTGTGTGTGTGTGTGTGTGTTTAAGAGCGAGAGAGAGAGAGAGAGAGAGGGGGGGGGGTAAATTGATAAAGACTGTAATGTGTACGCATGCTTTATTTACGCACAGCAAAGACAACAATGAAGAAATGAGCAGAAGGTATGCGTATATTTGGTATGTGCAGAGAGAGAGAGAGAGAGAGAGAGAGAGAGAGAGAGAGAGAGAAGAAGAAGAAGAAGGTAGCGAGGGCGAGTTCGTACGTGCAGGCAAGCTACATCCGCCTGTGCATGCTTTTTGACAGGAACCAGCGCCATACCTGAACACGAGCAAGAACCCCTGCTGGAAAGAAGGGGAGAAGATCCTGTGCGTGCCCTACTTCGTCATCGTGGGCATCAGCAAGAGCGGCACCTCCGACCTCTACGCCCGCATCCTCGAGCACCCAGAGGTGTCCAACAGTATCAAGGAGAAGCACTTCTTCGACAGGGAGAGATACAACAGTAAGACGTCTCTACTGCTGTGTTTAGTGTGTGTGATCCAGGGAATGTGATGCTGGGTTTTTTTTTTTTCCTTTCTCTCTTCATTCTCCAGATAATGTATTACTGTTGTGTGTGTGTGAGTGTGTGTGTGTGTGTGTGTGTGTGTGTGTGTGTGTGTGTGTGTGTGTGTGAACGATCCAAACAATGTATTACTGTGTTTTTGCTGAGCGTTCACCTTTAAGAAGAAATGGAACGGGGACTGATTAGGGGGAGATGTCGCTGGTGGTTCAGGGGGTAGGGTGCTGTTCCGGGGATCCTTCGGTTCAGGGTTCCATTCCTCTGGTAAGGTGTGTGTGCGTACATGTAAGATAAGTGCGTGTGTACATGTAAGATACGTGTGTACATGTAAGATGCGTGCGTACATGTAAGATGCATGTGTACATGTAAGCTTTTGTGTGTGTGTGTGTGTGTGTGTGTGTGTGTGTGTGTGTGTGTGTGTCTCTTTTGCGCATATGTAAACTCCCATATTATCTGATCAAAACATGTGAGGTAGAGGTAAAAAGTTTCGTTTCTGGATAAAAATAATGTTATTTAAGTGGAGCGAGAAAGTTGGCCATTTTAAGTTCAGTGTGTTATTTTCGGGTCCTGCACTCAGAATACACTATTAACAAACCCCGCTTGGAAATAAAACTGTATCTGCTACAGACTGAGAAGATAGTCAGTCAGTCAGTCATTCCCCTGACCGCTGGGGTCGTTGGGGGGACGTGATGAGGCAGCCGCCGTTTCTCTCCAGGCTCTTCTGTTGGTGGCTGTCTTGAAGAGATTTGGCATGGTCATTTTGGTCCAGTCCTTTTATATTGTCGGACCAGCTCTTCCTCTGCCATCCTCTCACTTTGAGAAGATAATGATACAAAAAAAAAAAAAAAAAATGAAAATGACAAAGTTTCCAATGACCTAGGAAAATTAGTAATGAACATATACCCTGTAGGTTTTTTTTGGCTAGTTTGGCCGTCTGTTTGCTGCTTGTTTGTTTGTTCTTGATCACAACGGATGCATTTTTTATCTTGTATTTCTTGAGAATAAAAACAGACTGCAGCGTTAGTGAAAATCGGAAAATTGCGCGCGCGCGCACACACACACACACACACACACGCACACACACACACACACACACACACACACACACGCGCGCGCGCGTACGCACGCACACGAACGCGCGCATACACACACACACACACACACACACACACACACACACACACACACACACACAGAGTTGCTAATGTAAACAGAATGCAAAACAGTAGCATCTTCGACAAATATGTCGTCCGATGACATTAGTACCAGACATACACGATGCAGAAGACTTTGCTCTTTGGATCGCTTCAAGCGTGAGAATTGTCAGAAAGTCCTTTGTTTCGTTTGTATTGTGTGTGTGCTGGTTTAGAATTACTTTGCAGTGGGCTTATTCATGTTTTTACTTGAATTTGTTGGTTTGTTCATATTTAAAAGCAACAACAAAGGTAGCTTTTGCTCCAAAATGGCAAAGCGGTTTTTAACACATATTTCAAGCTGACGTTGCTTAGAGTCTCCGTTCACCTCACACTCATGCAGGCTTTAGGCGCACGAAGGCAGTACGGTAATTTCCATTGAAAAGAAAATCATAGGTTTTCCCGTACACCCCAACCCTACACAGGCACACAGGACATTGACTTACTGAGACTTAGATGCTCCCGTATCTTGCGACGCATGAGGCAGTCAAGGCGCTCCACTGTGCACGGTCCTCGGCCAGTTTGCTGGTGTCACTCCATCCTCTGTCAACGAGTCTGAGGTCGCTCTCCACTGTCTGTCAACAGCTCATCATTTTCTCTGGCCGCTGGGGTTCATTTAATGGCCTGGTTTGCAGGTCTTGATGAGGGTCATCTCAAGACAAGACCCAGCCAGTGGAGGCGCCGTCTGTAGACGATGGTTGACACGGAAGGGGAGGGCGGTGGAGGGGGGCGGGGGGCTTTTTGGACCTCTCACACAGAACAACAGCAGAACAAATGTACAAACAATATCAATGGTTTATTATCAAATGATGATGAGCAACGGTTTATGACCTCTACGTAAATGTGAGGATTCTTAGATGAGCACCGGGCAATTTTGAAATAATTAGATGTCCACTAGTTCAAAATTTAGTTAACCTTTGAATCATTGAACAAAGCATGTAACGACATGGTTTTGTTTGCAATGGACGTTACAAAAGATATAGACTAGGAGGATACTTTGGACAGCCCACTAAGACATTTGCAAAGATAAACTGGTCGTGGATTGGCCGTCGAGTCACTTTATGAGTGACAGCTTTTATTCCTACTAGGGGAAGCAACAGTTGGTACAAGCGGGAGAGAGTTACTTTTCATGTGATCATCTTAGTATACAGGGAGATATAAAACGGAATTGTTTATATCACTAGGAAGTGTGTATTCTCCTGAAGAATGTATTACGTCATATGTTGTCGTCATCTTATAAGAATTACGTCACAGTGTTCAGTGTAAAATTGGTAATGATTTCACAAAACTGATAACAGCTCGGCCCTTTGATTCGAATCGGCACAGCGGTTGAGCAGCAACATTTAATGGGCTCGTCTTAATGCCACATTCCATGCGTCCACCAGGCTTCCTTGAAACCGGCTGAGTGGCGTTAAGACTGTGAAACTTGTAAACCTTGCGGAGCCATGACGGCTCCGCTATCAAAGGGAACAAACTCTTTGCCGCAGTCTAAAGTTCTTTGATGGATCGCCTCCCCTCTGCACAGACGCTCTTTTGAGATGGCCTATTTACCAGCAGGGTTATAAATGCGATCCTAGAATATAATATGGTGTGCAGAGCTATGCAGTAATCCACTACCGTCCACTATGGCACGGTAAGCTAAGCGGCGTTTTGCAGAACAATGCAACACTGAATGAGAGTGAGACGCTCTTCTCGCCCCTTTCCACGCCACGAAGTTCTTTACATTTTCAGTTGAATAAACGCTCATAGACTGGTCTGAAGTACAGATACAGAAACACAGACTTGCTATGCATTACGTCAGCCGCCACCACCTCTCCTCCACCTCCCTTCTCCGTCCACTCTACGACTGCCTTGCCCCCCCCCCCCCCCCTTCCACCTTCCACACCCGCCTCCTCTCCTTCCTCCACCACACCGCACCGCACCACACTGCACTGCACCACACTGCACACACACTGCACTGCACCACACTGCACCGCACTGCAACACACTGCACCGCACTGCACCGCACCGCACCACACTGCACCACACTGCACACACGCACCGCACTGCACCGCACCGCACCACACTGCGCACCGCACCACACTGCACCACACGCACCGCACTGCACCGCACCGCACCACACTGCACCGCACCGCACTGCACACCGCACCGCACTGCACTGCACTGCACACACTGCACACCGCACCGCACTGCACCGCACCGCACTGCACGCACCGCACTGCACTGCACACGCACTGCGCACCGCACTGCGCACTGCACCGCACCGCACTGCACACACTGCACCGCACTGCACCGCACTGCACTGCACCGCACTGCACCGCACTGCACTGCACCACACTGCACCGCTGCACCGCACTGCACTGCCGCACCACACTGCACCGCACACGCACCGCACCGTTTTGCACTGCACCGCACCGCTTTGCACTGCACCGCACCGCACCGCACCGCACCGCTTTGCACCGCACTGCACCGCACCACACTGCACTGCACCACTTTGCACTGCACCGCACCGCTTTGCACTACACTGCACCGCACCGCACCACACTGCAACACACTGCACCGCACTGCACCACACTGCACTGCACCACACCACACTCCAACACACTGCACTGCACCGCACACTGCACCGCACCGCACGACTGTACCGCACTGCACCACACTGCACCGCACCGCACTGCACTGCACTGCACTGCACCGCACCACACTGCACCGCCTGCACCACACTGCACCGCACCGCACCGCACCACACCGCACCGCACCACACTGCACCGCACCACACTGCACCACACCACACTGCACCGCACCACACTACACTGCACTGCACCACACTGCACCGCACCCCACTGCACTTCGCACCGCACCGCACCGCACCGCGCACCGCACCGCACCGCACTGCACGCACCGCACTGCACTGCACCGCACTGCATCACACTGCACCGCATCACACTGCAGCACACTGCACCGCACCGCACGCACCACACTCCAACAAGCTGCACCGCACTGCACCACACCGCACCACACCGCACCACACACACCGCGCACTGCACCGCACACACACACGCACACACGCAGCGCACCGCTCCACACTGCACCGCACTGCACCACACTCCAACACACACTGCGTCGCACCACACCGCAGTGCACCACTCTGCACCGCACTGCACCCCACTCCAACACACTGCAACGCACCGCACCACACTGCACCGCACCGCACCGCACCACACTGCACCACGCTGCACCGCACCTCATTGCACTGCACTGCACTGCACCGCACCACACTGCACCGTACCTCACTGAACTGCACCACACTGCACTGCACCGCACTGCACTGCACTGCACTGCACCGCACCGCACTGCACCGCACGCACCGCACCGCACTGCACCGCACTGCACCGCACCTCACTGCACTGCACCGCACTGCACCACGCTGCACCGCACTGCACCACACTCCAACACTGCACTGCACCGCACCTGCACCGCACCACACTGCACCGCACTGCACTGCACCACACCACACTCCAACACACTGCACCGCATCACACTGCACCGCACCGCACGACTGTGCACCGCACCGCCTCACACTGCATCACACTGCACCACTGCACCGCACCGCACTGCACTGCACTGCACCGCACCGCACGCACCACACGCACTGCACCGCACCGCACTGCACCACACCGCAGTGCACCGCACCGCACTGCACTGCACCACACCACACCCTGCAGTGCACAGTGCCTGCATTGCACGCACCGCACTGCACTGCACCGCACTGCACCACACTGCACCGCCGCACCGCACGCGCTGCACCGCACTACACTGCACTGCACCGCACACACACTGCTTTGCACTGCACCGCACTCCAATGCACAGCACCGCATCGCACCGCGCTGCACCGCACTACACCACACACTGCACCACACCACACTGCACGCACGCACTCCAACACACTGCACCGCACTGCACTGAACTCCACCACACTGCACCGCACCGCACTGCGCTGCACCGCACACACCACACTGCACCGCACACACTGCCACCACACTGCACTGCACCTCACTGCATTGCACTCCAACACTGCACCGCACTGCACTGCACTGCACCGCACCGCACCGCACCCACACTCCACCACACTGCACCGCACTGCACCGCACTGCACCGCACGCACCACCGCAGCACCGCACCACCTGCACCGCACCGCACCGCACTGCACTGCACCGCACCGCACTGCACCGCACCACACCACACTGCACTGCACTGCACACACTGCACCACATTGCACAGCACTGCACTGCACCGCACCGCACTGCACCCCACCGCACACTGCACTGCACCACACTGCACCGCACCTGCACTGCACTGCACTGCACCGCACGCTGCACCGCACACGCTGCACTGCACCGCACTGCACCTGCACTGCACGCACTGCACCGCACCACACAACACAACACACCGCACCGCACCACACACACGCACCGCACTGCACCACACTGCACACTGCACCGCACTGCACTGCACCGCACCACACTGCACTGCACCGCACCGCACTGCACTGCACTGCACTGCACCACACGCAGTGCACCGCACTGCCGCACTGCACCACACTGCACTGCACCGCACACGCACCGCCGTGCACCGCACCGCACTGCACCACACCGCACTGCACCGCACCGCATTGCACCTCACTGCATCGCACTACACACACTGCACTGCACCGCACCGCCCTGTACTGCACTGCACTGCACTGCACCGCATGCGCACTGCACTGCACGCACCGCACCACAATCCCTGCACTGCACTGCACCACACTGCACGCACCTGCACCGCACCGCACTGCACTGCACTGCACACACCACACACTGCACCACACTGCACAGCACCGCACCACATCACACTGCACTGCACTGCACCACACCGCACTGCACCGCACCGCACCGCACCACACGCACTGCACCGCACCGCACCACACTGCACCACACTGCTGCACTGCACTGCACTCACACACCGCACTGCACCGCACCGCACCGCACTGCACTGCACCCCACACACTGCACCGCACCACACTGCACTGCACCGCACTGCACACACTGCACCACACTACACTGCACTGCACTGCACTGCACCGCACTGCACTGCACTGCACCGCACTGCACCGCACCGCACTGCACCGCACTGCACCGCACCGCACTGCACCGCACTGCACTGCACCACTGCCACCACTGCACTGCACCGCACCGCACTGCACTGCACCGCACTGCACTGCACTGCACTGCACTGCAACACACTGCACCGCACTGCACTGCACCGCACACACCGCACCACACACTGCACCGCACCACCACTGCACCGCACTGCACACTGCACCGCACCGCACTGCACTGCACCACACTGCACCTGCACTGCACACACACTGCACTGCACCGCACTGCACTGCACTGCACCGCTGCACTGCACTGCACCGCACTGCACGCACCGCACCGCACTGCACCGCACCTGCACCACACTGCACCGCGCACGCACTACACCACCGCACTGCACCACACCGCACTGCACCGCACTGCACCGCACTGCACGCACTGCACTGCACCGCACTGCACCACTGCCGCACACACACACACTGCACTGCACCGCACTGCACACTGCACCGCACACACCGCACCGCACTGCACCACTGCACACACTGCACGCACGCACCACACTGCACTGCACGCACTGCACCGCACCGCACTGCACTGCACCGCACTGCACCGCACTGCACTGCACCGCACTGCACCGCACCGCACTGCACCGCACTGCACTGCACCACACTGCTGCACCGCACGCCGCACCGCACCACCACACTGCACCGCACTGCACCGCACCGCACCGCACTGCACTGCACTGCACTGCACCGCACTGCACTGCACCGCACCGCAGTGCACCGCACTGCACCGCACACCACACTGCACACACACCGCACCGCACCGCACCGCACTGCCGCACTGCACCGCACCGCACGCACCGCCACGCACACTGCACTGCACCACACTGCACACTGCACCGCACCGCACTGCACTGCACCGCACCGCACGCACCGCACCGCACGCCACCGCACACGCACTGCACCGCACACACTGCAACACTGCACCGCACCGCACTGCACCGCACTGCACCGCACTGCACCGCACTGCACCGCACGCACGCACCGCACCGCACTGCACACCACACGCACCACCGCACCTGCACCACACTGCACCGCACCGCACCGCACCGCACCGCACTGCACCGCACACCGCACCGCACCGCACCACACCGCACCCGCACTTGCACCGCACCGCACTGCTGCACGCACCACTGCACCGCACCACACTGCACCGCACCGCACTGCACTGCACCGCACTGCACCGCACCACACTGCACGCCGCACCACACTGCACTGCACCACACTGCACTGCACACTGCACTGCACTGCACCGCACCGCACTGCACTGCACCACACCACACTGCACCGCACCGCACTGCACACTGCACCGCACCACACTGCACCACACTGCACTGCACCCACACTGCACCGCACCGCACACTGCACTGCACCGCACCGCACCGCACGCACACACACTGCACTGCACCGCACCGCACCGCACACACTGCACCGCACACACACACTGCACCGCACCTGCACCGCACTGCACTGCACTGCACCGCACCGCACACTGCACACTGCACCGCACTGCACCGCACCGCACCACACTGCACTGCACCGCACTGCACTGCACCACACTGCACCGCACTGCACCGCACACCAACGCACCGCACCGCACCACACTGCACCACTGCACCGCACCGCACCGCACTGCACACACGCACCGCACCGCACCGCACTGCACCGCACACCACCGCACTGCGCACACTGCACTGCACTGCACCACACTGCACTGCACCGCACCTGCACCACACCCACCTGCACTGCACCGCACCGCACCGCACGCACACGCACACTGCACTGCACACACCGCACTGCACTGCACACACTGCACGCACGCACACCGCACCGAACTGCACTGCACCACACTGCACTGCACCACACCGCACTGCACCGCACGCACCGCACTGCACCACACAGCAGTGCACCGCACCGCACCACACTGCACCACTGCACTGCACCCGCACTGCACTGCACTGCACCGCACTGCGCACTGCACTGCACCACACTGCACCACACTGCACTGCACTGCACACTGCACCTGCACCTGCACACACCGCACCGCACCCGCACACTGCACGCGCACCGCACCGCACCGCACTGCACCGCACTACACACTGCACCGCACCGCACTGCACCGCACTGCACTGCACTGCACCGCACTGCACCGCGCTGCACCGCACTGCACTGCACCACACTGCACCGCACAGCACCGCATCGCACCGCGCTGCACCGCACTACACCACAGTGCACCGCACCACTGCACTGCACCGCACCACAACACACTGCACCGCACCGCACGCACTGCACTGCACCGCACCTGCAACACACTGCACCGCACCGCACTGCACCGCACTGCACCACTGCTGCACCGCACGCACCACACTGCACCACACTGCACTGCACTGCACTGCACACTGCACCGCACTGCATCGCACTGCACACTGCACCGCACGCACTGCACCACAATGCACCGCACCGCACTGCACACTGCACCGCACCGCACCGCACCGCACTGCACTGCACTGCACCGCACTGCACCGCACTGCACGCACCGCACCGCACCGCACCGCACGCACTGCACGCACACACTGCACGCACTGCACTGCACACTGCACCGCACCACACACACTCCAACACTGCACCGCACTGCACCGCACCGCACTGCACTGCACTGCACGCACGCACTGCACTGCACTGCACCGCACCGCACCACAACGCACTGCACTGCACCGCACCGCACTGCACCACACTGCACTGCACTGCATGCACACACTGCACCACACTGCACCGCACCGCACCGCACCGCACTGCACTGCACTGCACCGCACCGCACCACACACTGCACCGCACTGCACTGCACCGCACTGCACTGCACCGCACCGCACACACTGCACCACAGCACCACACCGCACCGCACTGCACTGCACTGCACTGCACGTGCACCACACTGCACGCACCGCACTGCACTGCACACGCACTGCACCGCACACACACACTGCACGCACTGCACCGCACTGCACCACACTGCACCGCACTGCACCACACTGCACTGCACCACACTGCACCGCACACACCACACTGCACCGCACCGCACGCACCACCGCACTGCACGCACTGCACTGCACCGCACCACACCACACCGCACCTGCCGCACCACACTGCACACCGCTCTGCATTGCACCGGACAGCACCACACTGCACCGCACCGCACCGCACTGCACTGCACCACACTGCACACGCACTGCACACACTGCACCGCACCGCCGCACCACACTGTACCGCACGCGCTGCTACACTGCACCGCACTGCACCGCACCGCACCGCACCGCACTGCACTGCACCGCACCGCACCGCACCGCACCGCACTGCACCACCGCACCGCACCGCACCGCACGCACCACACTGCCACACTGCATCAAACCGCACGCACCGCACTGCACTGCACACTGCACTGCACTGCACTGCACCACACTGCACTGCACTGCACTGCACTGCACTGCACCGCACCGCACTGCACTGCACTGCACCGCACTGCACCGCACTGCACTGCACCGCACCACACAGTGCACCGCACCGCACTTCACCGCACCGCAGTGCACCACACCGCAGTCCACCACACGCACTGCACCGCACCGCACCGCACTGCACCGCACCGCACCGCACACGCACCGCACCTGCACCGCACCGCACCACACTGCACTGCACTGCACCGCACTGCACTGCACTGCACTGCACCACACTGCACCGCACTGCACTGCACTGCACCGCACTGCACTGCACTGCACGCACCACCGCACCACACTGCACTGCACGCACCGCACCACACTGCACCGCACTGCACTGCACCGCACACACGCACTGCACACCGCACACTGCACTGCACTGCACTGCACTGCACTGCACCGCACACGCACTGCACCGCACTGCACTGCACCGCACTGCACTGCACTGCACTGCACCGCACACCTGCATTGCACTGCACCACACTGCAAAGCACCGCACCACACTGCACCGCACTGCACTGCACTGCACCGCACCGCACACAGGCATCGCACCACACTGCACTGCACCACACGCACTGCACTGCACCGCACCACACTGCACCGCACCGCACCACACTGCACCGCACTGCACCGCACTGCACCACCGCACCGCACTGCACCGCACCGCACCGCACTGCACCGCACTGCACCACACTGCACCGCACACTGCACCACACGCACCGCACCACACTGCACCACACTCCACTGCACTGCACCACACTCCCACCACACTGCACCACCGCACCGCACCGCACTGCACCACACACTGCACCGCACCGCACCGCACGCACCGCACCGCACCGCACAACGCACTGCACCGCACTGCACCGCACTGCACTGCACCGCACCGCACGCACTGCTCTGCACTGCACTGCACTGCACTGCACTGCTGCACTGCACTGCACTGCACCGCACCGCACCGCACCGCACCGCACTGCACGCACCGCACCGCACCGCACCGCACCGCACCGCACCACCGCACCGCACGCACCGCACCGCACCGCACTGCCACCGCACTGCACTGCACTGCACCGCACTTAACCGCACCACACTGCACCGCACAGCACTGCACCGCACCGCACCGCACTGCACTGCACCGCACCGCACCGCACCGCACCACCACCGCACGGCACTGCACTGCACCGCACCGCACACTGCACTGCACTGCACTGCACTGCCGCACTGCACCGCACTGCACTACACCGCACCGCACTACACTGCACCGCATTGCACTGCACTGCACCACACCGCACCGCACTGCACTGCACTGCACCCGCACACCGCACCGCACCGCACTGCACTGCACCGCACTGCACTGCACCGCACCGCACCGCACCGCACCGCAACGCACCGCACTACACCACACCACACTACACTACACTACACCTACACCGCACCGCACCGCACGCACCGCACTACACCACACCACACTGTTCTACACTACGCTACACTACACTACACTACACCCCACCGCACCGCACCGTACCGCACTACACACACACACACCACACTACACCATACCACACCACACTACACTACACTACACTGCACCACACTACACCACACCACACCTCACCACACCGCACCGCACCGCACCGCATCACACTACACTACACTACACTACACTACACTACACTACACACTACACCATGCCATACCACACCACACCACACCACACCACACCACACCACACTACACCAACCGCACCATGCGATACTATACACATATTACACAAGTCTATACTACACGATACTACGCTATACCATAGCATACAATATCAAACCACACCACACCATATTATGCTATGCTATGCTATGCTATACTCTATACTCTTATCATACAATTATATACTACACGAAACTACGCTATTCTATGCTACACATACATACCATACCATACCATACCATACCATACCATACCATATCACACCATACCATACCATACCATACCATACCATACCATACCATACCACCATACCACACCATACCATACCATACCATACCATACCACACCATACCATGCCATGCCATAGCATACCATACCATACCATACCATACCACACCACACCATACCATACCAAACCATACCATAGCATTCCATACCATACCATACCACACCATACCATACCATACCATACAATACCATACCATACCATACATACATACCATACCACCATACCATACCATACCATACCATCCCACACCATACCATACCATAGCTTATCATACCATAACATACCATACCATACCATACCATACCACACCACACCATACCATACCATACCATACCATGCATACCATACCACACCATTCCATACCATACCATGCCATACCATACTATACCATACCATACCATACCATACCATACCATACCATACCATACCATACCATACCATACCATTACCATACCATACCATACCATACACACCACACCATACCATACCATACCATACCATACCATACCTTACCATACCATACCATACCATTCAATACCACACCATATACCATACCATGCCATACCATACCACACCACACCACACCGAACTATACCATACAATACCATGCCATGCCATGCCATGTCATGCCATACCATACCATACTATGCCACACCACACCATACCACACCATACCACGCCATGTAATACCATACCATACCCATGCCATACCATGCCATGCCATACCATACCATACTATACCCACACCACACCACGCCATACCATACCATACCATACCATACCATACCATACACCATATCATACCAACCATTCCATACTACACCATACCATACCATACCATGCCATACCATACCATACCATACCACCACCATACCACCATACCACACCACACCACACCATACCATGCTATACCATTCCATACCATACCATACCATACCATACCATACAATGCCATACCATACCAACCATACCATACCATACCACACCATACCACACCACACCACACCACACCATACCATACCATACCATGCTATACCATTCCACACCATACCACACCATACAATACCATACAATGCCATACCACACCAAACCAGACCAGACCAGACCATACCACACCATGCCATGCTGTGACGGGCCTCCGACGCTCCCCCTCGTTATTGAAATATGATTATCATATGCAGGGATGCAGGGAGCTATAGAAGAAGTATTTACGCTTTCACAACCAAAATGCGCTCTCGCATAGGCACATGCACTCTGTCACTCACATCGGCCCCACACACGCTCTCGCACACAATATGCAAATTAAACACTTATCCTGATGTTACAAAATAGGATATTTCCACACTTTACCGATCAGTGAACAAAACAACATGAGCAAACAGATATCAACCAGAAAAAATCATATATCCGTGAGCATACACTCAACCAAAATGGCAATGAACAAAAACATCAACTGATAAATATATATCAAAAAATGAAAAAAATAACATGAATATAGGCTCAGCCACGCCCCACAATGGGCCATCAAAATCAAAAGAAAAGAAAAACAGTATTTCAGAGTCACCACAGTTGTATACCCCCAACAAGCCAGCTACATTATTTACCCCGTAGCTGTCCGTAACGGATGATCGCTCACGCACGCCACAACAACAGCAGCCCGTAGGCAGTGGTCATACTATTGTCCCACTGCTTGCTACCACTCACACTTAAAAGTGGCAACACACCCTGAAGGCATTGCTCCTACTATTGTTCTACTTCTGTTGTTCACACTACAACAGCAACACCCTGGAGGCATTATTCCAACCCTTGACCTACTCCTGCCCCTCTCAATCTTGACCGCCGTTTGTGGCTCGCCAATAGTACCTGGGGCAGATAGTTTGCGCACTCCAGGCTTTACAAGAGAGTCAGCGCACCCTTCACACATTTTAGTCCTTACTGGAGAGCGCGTGAAAATCTGCGCGATCCTCTTCTAGCCTGTTCGGCAAAATCTCCTTGGCATTCAGTCCCCTTGACTTTCATTGCCTCAGGGTCTGTTGTGCCAAGATCACGTGAACTGGGCTTTCGCACCCATTCACCGCGACGACGATCATCTCCCCTTTTCAAAAAATGTTAAGAGATGATCCCTCGCTCATCTTATCAGAAACCAATTTTCTTTTTACTGTGTGGAGCTTCCTTGGTTCGAATCCCACTCAGTGCCTATGCCCACTGCTTTATGGGCGTTATTTTCTTCTCCCTTTTCCAACACTGGCTTATCTGCTCCTATGAGCCGACTATCTTTGGCAGTTTCTAACGATGGCTGGTCACCTCGACCTTCTTGCCATGCGTTATTACAGCCACCCCGGTTCCAGCCCAGCTGCCGGTTCCAGTTACTCTGTGGTCCCTCTTGGCCCCGACCCTGAGGTCTGCCACCGTGGCTCCTACATTTCTGACTACCACGGCAACGCCAACAACTTTTTGAACCACCACTACGACCACCATGGCCTACAGCACTGCCACTACGGCCACCTCCATGGCTTACGACATCGCCACTACGGCCACCTCTTTCATGGTCCACTGCACCACCACACCGCACGCACACCATGAACAGCGCTAGCTCGACTGCCAGCGGCGCCTGTGCACTTCACCTGCTTTCTGTTTACTTTCCTGTAGGAGTCCCTACCCTGCACTATCCTTGCTTTCCTTACTTGACTGGCAGCCTGGTTAGGCTTTGGGAGGATGTACCTACCCCCTAACAAAGCTGGATAGGGAAGGTCCTTTGTACTGCTGCAGTGAGAGTACTCCTAACAAACTCTGACTCTACTTTGACACGGGCCAAAGGTAACCGATTAATTCTTCCATCTGCATATCGCACGCAGGTGGTTTCCCCTGTGTAGTCTGTCTCTCTCACAAAACCGGGTTCTACCATTGCCGCCAGAGTCAATCCTGTATCTAACAAGCAGGTCACCGGCTTCCCGTTTACTACTGCCCTAGTAGTTGGTGGTGGCACTCTGCCTTCCTGTTGAACTGTATCAACGGCAACAACTGAATGTATTCGCAGTCCGCTACAGTCCTTGGCGATATGACCCTCTCGCCCACATTTAAAACATGTGCGTTTCACCCTAACATTCTCTTGAGTCCAACTGTTGCCACGGGACTTCGAATCCGCTTCTAACTGTGGTCTCGCCTCCTTTGTGTAGGGAGTCGGCGAATCACTCCCTGCCTGTGTGGTCTGGGCATTACGGGACGACTGGTTCGATCGCTTCACCCCATTACGCTGTTCATGGGCAGATTCATATCTGTCTGCAACTTTCACTAACTCCTCTAAACTTCCCAATTCTCTTTCTGCCAAGAATACTGTGAGATCCTTCCGACAAGTGGAGAGAATTTGCTCCTTAACGATCACCTCCCTCAAAGATTCAAACGTTTGTTCGATGTTTCCTAACCTTATCCATTTATCAAAGAGAGCCCTAAGCCGATAAAGGAACTGTACGTGTGTCTCACCTGATTTACGAACAGTTTCTCTGAACAATTTCCTATATCTATCGGCGGTTACCTGGTACCTCTGAAACAAAGCATCGCGCACCGACTCATAAATCCATCTGTTTTTCCGGTGGTAAGCAGAAAAAAGCATCCCTAGCTTTGGGTGTCAGCAGCAGCGCGGACAAATTTGTGGCCCACCGTTCTTCGGGTAAGCCCTGATCTTTGGCAATCCTTTCAAATTGCGAATGAAATCCTCTAAATGGTCCGGATTATCATCAAACTTTGGCATATTGATCAAGGGACTGACATGTGGTGC
>JADBJO010018794.1:0-12500 GCA_016801955.1 Conus betulinus
TGACAGAGTGAACCTTACATTCAAAAAAAACGGAGAAGAAAATGGAATAAGAAAATACAGAGAGCGAGTTTAAAACACGAAACAAACAGACACAGGGTAGTATGCGTCCTTCATAGGGCTATAGGCCCATGCTGGGGCTTGTATCCGAAGGCAATAACCGGTGGGGTCGCGCTGTTGGGGACTGGGGTAACATGAATGTGCAGTAAGGCAGTGTCTCCACAGGTGTTGTTACACGCTGAAACTTCTAACTGGGGTTAGGGGAAATTCCAAGCTGACATAATGCACACTATTGTCAGCAAGCATCTGCACACAGATAAAGTACAATTCAAACTCGCAGTATGTCTGGCAACAGTGAGCATGGTCCCGCAAGCCTGCAACAGAAACTCAGTGACCTACTTTCGATCAATGGCACAGACACGACAACACGCACTGACAATTGGACACAGAAATCAGGTGTCACACTGTCTACATCACTTTACTTCGTTACATCGTAGCCAAGTTTAGAATTGCCATTGTGTTTTCGGTGTTTTGGTCGGTCTCTAGTGTCCGCGCCATACAACGAACGCGCAGCCTAACCACTGACTGACAGTCACATTACAATTATTTCCTTTTGAGAATGCAAGTGTGACTGTTATCCTTGCAGCGGAAAAAAGAGTTATCTTATGAAGCCGTTCGAGGTATTTTCAAGTCCTTCATGGACAACCCCAAGAGGTACCCGGCCAATCAGTGATAGTCATCTCTGCAGCTGCGGAAGGTGACACCAAGAACTGAAGTCGGACTTTGGCCGCCGATTACACATGACCACGTTCTCTATTAATCCTCAACATGCTACATCTTAAGAGCTGGCCTTTCGAAGTGATCAAGGAATCCCGGGTTGCATTCGCCAAATTGTGTGGGGGTGGTTCAGACACGCGCGGCAGTGGATTGGCTTGGCGCTGCCGTTGCTGTGTTGTATGTTCATATGTTGTCAATATCCTGACGTTCACTGGTTTTCTTTTCCGCATGGCCAGCGTTTATGCTCTGAGCTTTGTCCATGATCAGGGCTCTCATTTTTTTTCACCCCCCGGGTGTCAGTCTTACTTTAGTCTCTATACTTCAGCATTGCCATCGCGCGTCAGTGACATAAGGTCGCTCTCAGTCACATGTGTGACTGTCTTTAGAGTGAATACATTAGGGGGCGAGGTGTTGTGATGCGCACTAAACGAAAAAATATTGGTCGGTCGGCTGATAGTCTATGAACTATGATTCTAAATCCACGTTTTTTCTATATGTTACATAACCAGCACTCTCAACCTCAGATCCCGCTGACCGGACCTCTGTCCTGTTCTTGCAGTTCACGGTAAATTGTCTAGGTAGTTCTGGATCTATAGCACACATCCATAGGCTTTACAACACGCGTTTTTTGACAATCAGCGAGGCTCAATGCTGACACCCCGAAAAAACCTTTCCATCTGTGGAATTCGCATCCGGATACTATGGTTTAGTATCTATTTGTAAAAAAATCATCATAAAATTTAATTAGATTAAGGTTTAACCTCAGTTCAGTTCATATCATTTATTATTTCATTTCAGTTGTGATGTCCTGTGCTGCCTCATGAAGCTTCCAGTGCCGGGGTCGGGCATTGGGTCTTGCACGGGAGGCAAAGACATCTCTAAGGCCATCACATGAGAGCCTTAAAGTAAATGCCAGGTTGGCAAAACTTACATACATTAATCACCTCCGCAGCTCAAGTGTTCTTTTTTGTTCTTTTTCGTTCTCTCTTACATCAGTAATAATGTATTAAAGCTGACTTGGTGAGGTATTCACGGCAAACCTTTTTTTTGTTCTCTTTTTTCTTTCTATTCTTTCTTTTTTTTTTTCTTTTTCTCTTTTTCGAAAGGGGAATGCATTTAACACATGAAATACGCAACAAACAAACAGCTTATATTGACTGACTGAGCTCAGAAAAGTCTGTCTATGTGCATGAAACAACACCAATAACCACAACAACAACCAACTGTACACACAAGTGGCGCGACACCGAGTCACCACACACACACACACACACACCACACACGACACACATACACAGTCAGCGAGACATCAAACTACCACAGCACGTGTGACACAGCACGCCACCGAGTACCCCAAAGTCAGCACTAGGCATAACACACCACATAACCCACACCACACATTCGGCGTCGCTGTCGCGCACAGACAACACAACACGTCACACGACAAGCCCACAGCAAACACACCACAACCAACTCACGACACAACACACCAATCAACAGCCATAGTCTAAAATAGTTCGTCAGAAAAATGCAGACCAGAGCAGAGGAGAGCCCGACATCCAGCCTGTGAATCAGAAATCCATGCTGGGCACACTGACCGACTGATACGAAGGCTTTCCGTATACACACGCCACGTCAGACATACAGGCAATTAACAACACCGGTACTCCTCTAAAATCGCTGCCGTGTCAATGCAGTTGTGCTTTAATTTGGATATATCTTATGGATTAGGGATATACAACGCACACTTCCCTGAGAAACATCTTTCCAACATGAGCAAAACAAATCCTAAAAGGACAGCAATGAGGCTGATCCATCTGGAACTGGGCAAATGCCTCAACCAATTTAAAGGCTTATGACGTTACCTCGTGCGGCGTCCTTCCTTCAGTGGGCAGGTCATGACAACACGAGCAGGCTAGCCGGGTGACGGCATAGCTAGAGCACCTTTTAGACATCTCCCGCCAAACCTATTACATGAGGCGGTCACGGAAAGCAAAAAGGCATTCGAATAGGACGTATGAAAATATCATTGGAGTGCGGATCGGGCAGAAGTACAACCATACAGGTATGATGTGCACATCTATCATAATCACAAAGATCAACTAAGTCGAATCTACAAAAGTATCGCATCTGACCACGTTTCAATTCAGAACCACCTTGCTGTATAGGCAAATACTGGCGTGGCAGCAATCAGATGCTGAACAGCTGCTGTCGAGATGGCAGAGTCAGTCTGGCAAATCTGCTATGAAGATGCAGTTGCAACTCAGGTGAGACACCTAGTGTCCAAATGGAGGACAATCGCTGGCTACAACACTTGGGGCGCTTCAGGCCACGCGAATTGTTAAGATCGGGCTAGGGGAATACACTATTGAAATGCAGAATGCTCACAGACTCTCCAGGTGAAGACAATGTGGCAAAACAACTTTACAACGTTCAAGTCGTCAACAAACCTAGGCAGTGGCACAGAGCGATCTCTCCAGTGGGCTGCTCAATTCACAGACACGCTACTCAAAGTCAACAATAAAGAGGGGGGAAACGGGTCTCACATACTGTGGAGACTGTGACATCATACTGGTACAGTGGACGAACTCCGAGGTGGGAACCCTTGCTTCAAAAGGTGCGACATCATGGAATAAAGACACAGGCCCATGCTTTGCATAAAGTAATATAGGCAGCCTTGAACTTCCATCATCATCATCATCATCATGCGACACGTCAGGCGTTATCGTCGTCGTCGTCAGGCCGTCAGGCAATCCCCTCAAATCGTACATAAACATCATCACATGCATCACTGTTCTTCTCCCTCCTCCTCTCTCCCCCTCCTCGCTACATCGAAGCAGTTTCATATTCCAGTTGGCTCGTTAAATCATTACAACGAATTGTTTTGATTCCGCCATTCATTTCCAACGGCTCACCATCTACCTTATTGTTTAATGGACTGTTTATTAGTATGATAAATGAATAATGACATGATGATGAATAGAATGATGATGTTTATTTTTTTTCATTGGCTTACCGTATATGTGTATTATGGTCTAACTATTGTTGTATGTCTGTTATCTGCCATTGATTATTATTATATGTTATTGTTACTAGTTGTTGTTATTCATTATGTATCATTATTATTATATAGTTCAGTAGTAGATCATGATTCTTATCATATTTATCACATCATCAATTATCATCATTTATTAATGCATCATATATTAACCATTATTGTGTTCTTATTATTAATATATGAATTGCCGCTACAGTCAGTAACTGTGTCCTCTCTTCTGAACAGCTCATCTCCCCCATAAGGCTATCGATGTCTGATGGTAAACAAAACGAACCGGAATCGATAATTCTATGATTCTGATCGAATGACGATAAGCGACGACGAGTACGAGCGATGATGATAATACTTAACCGACAGGCGACGATCAATCTGTTCTGGATTCCAACCAGAAGTCAGTGCTAACTGAATCATGCAATCACCAAGAGGCTCAGTCACTGCTAGCGGGGTTGGTACATCGCGAGCAGGGTGGCGCCTTACACAGCTGCTGACCCGCTCTGACTGATAAACGGCGACAGTCTCACTCGGGACTAAGCCAGGTTCTACGGGAATCGTGAGCAGGGCTAACCCCTTCGATGTGGCATGTGGGCATGAGGCGGGGAGAGGAGCGTGGCAGGGAGGAGGGAGGTGGGGGCTCTGCGGCAGGATGCTACACGAAGGTTCAAACTCTTTAACTCTCTAACACAGCTGCGAGGAAGATGGGCGGGCCGGCAGTCCACACCTCTGTGATGATGATGACGATTGTGATGTCGTCTACATCGGGGTAGGCTAATAGCCATACGGTTCGGAATGGGAGTCTGGGGGGGGGGGGGGGTTGGAGGTGAGCGGTAGGAGATGGGGGTGTCCACCGTCATCCTCTATCACAATCGGTCTCTCTGAGCGCAACCATGTGTAAGAATGGGCAATGACATGTTCGCTGCCACTCTGGTCTGCTGTGATTGGTCGGTAACGGTAATCTACGCCCCTTATTACTTTCTAACAAAAACAAAACAACACACAACAAAAACAAACAAACAAAAAAACAAGGTAGAGGGGGTGGCCCGTGGTCGTCAGTCCTTCCTCTGCAGGTGGTCCGTTCGTACTGACCTTTTTTGCTCGAAGAAGGTGTCGCCTGGGTTGTCTGTCACCTACCCACCATGTGGTCTGACGGAAAAAATTAGGCCACACACACACACACACACACCAACACACACACACACAACACCACAACCACACACACACAGGCACACATCTGCAGAGCACACACGTCGCGCGCGCCATCCTCGCGCACACAAACAAAAAAAACAACGCCAGCCGCTCATTCATCTCATCGCTCTCAGCTCATTATTCGTTATTTTTCACACAGGCTAATGGCAAATGGCCTGCCCCTTCATAGTCCAGACCAGTGAACGTCCTCTCAGTTTATGATTCCACCCATTTTTTCTGTTTTCATAGGATTCGACCTTAGGTCTAATTCACAATGTGGACACGTATCATGAATCCAGATCCAGTGAACACTTTAGCACTTGGTTTGTGTGAGACGATTGTGTCCTATTCTTAACGAGACAGACACCAATAGACAGTATTTCAAGTGTCCATTATGTATGGAATATTCGATATGGACATGTAGGAAAGAAAAGATCAATTCGCAAAAACGGAAAGACATTGGCGTTTCAATTGAGTACGAAAGAACCTCATTTAGAAAAAAATGATAGCAGACACAAATAGACAAAGTAAAAGAGAAAATTAGAAAAAAAATCCATTGTGTATGCGCAGATAAAGAAAATGAAAGATAACAACTTATATGTCAGGTTGGCCGTCGCGACTTTGTAAATTAGTGCGTATCGGGAATAAAAAAATCCACAGAAATATTCATAGGGTGCGGCTCAAAGTTATGGTTTTGTTAGCCTAGTTATTACTGGCTCTAATAGTGTATAACGGGTTAGGTTACCTAAGAATTTAGGTATGGCTTTTGTTTAAAGCGTCTAAGATCAGAAATAGTGATATCTTAGTTGTTGTTCTTGTTTGTTTGGGATGGCAGATCATTTTTCTTTCCCTGATAAATTTTATAGGCTTCTTACTTCTAATGTAAAATGGTTAGGCTCATTCCCCTTCAATGGGCCGATGGCCTTACTGACTAAATTCCGGAAGTCTGAAGCTCATTAAGTTTTTCTCTCCTCTCTCTCCTCATCGTACCGCTCTCGTCTCCTCTCTCTCTCATCTCCTCACGGCTTCTCTCTCTCTCTCACACACACACACACACCACCACACACACACACAAAACACCACACACCACACGCGCCGCGCGCGCGCGCGGCACACACAGGGTAATGAAAATCATTAAGCACAAAAAATCGGCTGGGAGGTTATATTGAAAACAGACTCACACCACAACACAGACACACACAGACACACACAAGACACACACAGGAACCACACACACAACACACCCACAACACACTACTCACTTACGCACACAACAAACGCACATCCGTCACCCACACAACACCACACACACAAGAACACACACAACACACACACACACACCACACACACACACACAACACCACCAAACACCACCCAGCGATATTTCAGGACGGGCCAAAGACGCTGTCAAAGCCTGGAAGTTTTGCAGTTATTGATACATTGATACCACTTGATTAATTTTTGATCAACGTAGCTTATCTTTACAACAGAGCAATAATTTTCTTGTATTTCTTTGATCCAGCGGGATAAGACTCGACTCCTCCTTATATACATTTTGTGTTTAACAAAAGAAAAAAAGCAACGATGGCTTTGCAGTAGAACAACAAACACAACAAAAACAAAACACCAACCAACACACAACAAACAAGTTCATCCACAACTTCATTCATTGGTCACAATTAAATCCCTAATTTACTCTGATACTATCCAACTATTTAATTCCTAGAACACGATTTTGTTTTCACACATTTAATCACTAGATAGTATAAACACTTGCCGTCTCATTACAACACAAGTCTTCTCCTTTCTATCTGATTTTGTTTAATAATAACTACAATTACAGAATGTTTCTTCTTGATTTACCATCACTATGAGATTTATCCATGAGATTGCTTTCCCCCGTTCATTTCACCGAGTACGCTGCTGTGTAATGCTATGACACACAACCTTAAGACTTCTGATATGCGGTTTTAGCAATTTGGTCTGATACAACGCTTACATGCGCGATAGATCTCAAACAATACACAGGCCATGCATGCGCGCTGCGCGCGAGCGCGTGTGTTATGTTGCTCCGCGCGCCATCGTGTGTGTCTTGTGTGTGCGATCCAAACGCGCCGAGGGTGTGCGTAGCACTCCCTGTGTTGTGTTTGTAGCGTAAGGTGTGTGTAGTGTGTGTGTGTGTGGTGTGTGGTGTTGCATGTGTTGGTGTCAGTCACTGTGATGTGTGTTTGCTGTGCGTGCTGCAATGCCGTGCGAGTGAGGTGAGTGAGTGGTTGAGTGTGACATGTGTGGTTTGTGGTGGACTGAGTGGTGTGTGATGTGGGTGTGTTGTGAGATGAGAGAGTATAGTATGTGTATCTGGCCATATGAGATAGACGACAGACAGTACAGACTGACCGACAGACAGAGATAGAGAGCGAGGAAGATGAGGCAGACAAGACGAGACAGCGCGGACAGACCGACCACGAACACGACCCAACAGAAACTAGCAGAACGTACGGACTAACGGACATAACGGACAGACCGACATAGATAGCAGACAGAGACAGACAACGAGCAGACAAGACAGAACAAACACATACAAACAATAATAACAGATGTCTAATAAACAAACACCAGATAATCACAGTACAGAGACCAACTCGGATCGTTTGTGTGCACACCCACAGAAGCGCTTAACGTGGACCCTCATTTGAGTCCAGGTGGTGACGTGCGTTAGAAACAGAGCCGGAGCAGGGGATCAGTACACCAATCGCCTCACAGTCCCCACATCACTGACGGACGCGACGGAATCGACTGGTGCACACACTGGTATGAGAACCAATTTTCCCGTCATCATGGAAAAGGCGCCACCCCCAGTGTGGGCGACATTTGTAATTGATCACACTTTTGGAACACTGTCCAGTTCTGTCAACGTTAGAGCAGCACCACAAATTGAACAGAAATCTATCATACTTTGTTCCATCGAACACTCAGCGCTCTATCTTTCTTCTGATTCACGAGATTGGGATAGTAGGTCGGAGGAAGAGAGGAGAGAGAGGAGAAGAATTAGAGAGAGAAGAGAGAGAAGCCAGAGAGAGAGGAGAGAGGATAGCCAGAAGCAGCAGTGGAAAGTGATTCACTAAACAGAGCAAAATGAATTTATAGGAGAGATATAGAGAGATGAGAGAGAGACGAGAAAGAGAAGAGAGAGAGAGGACGAGAAGAGAGAGAGAAGAAAATAGAGAGAGAGAGGACAGAGAGGAGCACACATTGAACTGTATCATGAACAGAGCAAATAGAATTTGGAGAGAGAGGAGAGAGAGAGAGAGTAGAGATGAGAGAGAGAGAGGGACGAGAAGAGAGAGACTAGAGAGAGAGAAAGAGAGAAATCACAGGTGAAATGTTCATGACCACATGCAAGATGAACTGGATGATATACAAGGTACATTGAAAGTCTATCACCTTGACACAAAAGAGTACATCGATTTCAAATTCCTTTGTTCGACAGTTTAACAAAAGCAACAGGCCAAAGATACCCAAACCATCGAGAAAAAAAACACAAACAAACGCAAGAACACACAACCACGACAACAACAACAATTTTTTTTCACGTTCGAACCGGACTTGTTCATTCATCACAAGTTTGCAACCCACCAAAAGAGAGCCATGTAAACTATGTGACACACAGCTGTGAAAATGACGACGGGGGGTCACACAGTCGAACATCCCTTGGGATTTGTTTCAATTTCTAACGAGTTCATCTAGGCGTTTCTTGTTGCTCCAGAGTCATGTCGCGAGCAGCGCGCGAATCGGCAAGAGATTATTCAGGGATATGTTACGGACACTTCCGAGGCTAATAGTAATCAAAAAACCATATGTATGACCTGATTTCGTCATACACCACCGAGAGAGATCATGTTTTTTTCACCCCCTGCGTTGCGCGCGCGCCTTGTGTAAGAAGATAGCGGCCTAAGCCGCGATGGCAGGCCTATGAGTTGCACAAGTCAGTAACGTTATTGTTACTGTCGTGATTTTCCCTCTTGACTTTTTCTTCTTCTAGCTTTTACTCCAATTTTTGCTGAAATAAGAACTGCACGAAAACATATAACAGTGAATTCTACTGAAATGTATTCTATTTACGCCCCATGAAATCTGTTCGGTATTAATTTCATTTGTACTAGACTACATCTGATTTCTCTCGTTACCTCCACCACAGTGTTACTGTGACACGCAGACCTGTTCTCTCGTCCATGTCCCCTACTCATTATCAGCTTGTCCACTTCAACTTTTGTTATCAAATTGTCGGCTTCTCACTTTTCTGCGAAACTAATCGTGTTGATGGTCACTTCTTTAAAATCTGGTATGGAAGAGGAAACAAAACAAACAAGTTAAACGTATGTCCGAGTGATAAGTTATGATGTCTTCGTTTGTCTTCGTGTGTGTGCGAGCGTGCGTGTGTGCGTGCGTGCGTGTGCGTGTGTGCGTGCGTGCGTGTGTGTGTGTGTGTGTGTGTGGGTGTGTGTGTGTGTGTGTGTGTGTGTGTGTGTGTGTGTGTGTGTGTGTGTGTGTGTGTGTGTGTGTGTGCGCGTGTGTGTGTGTGTATGTATTCATTTTTTCCCCATTACTCGCCAAAACGTAGACCTAGAACAGCAAAAATGACAGCAGGAATTTAAAAAAAAAAAAAAAAATTAAAGAATACATACCCCCCCCCCCCCCCCCCAAAAAAAAAGGGGGGGGGGGGGAGGAGTTGGCAGGAGGGAGGGGGTGGGAGAAAGGAGGGGTGTGTGCAATCCAGATCATTGGAATCAGACAGAAATAACCGAAAACAGCATTTCTGATGTCTGTTCTACATCGACACGCCCTAGCACTCATCAACAGCAGCAGCTGGTAGAATCATGATTAGTTTCTTGTCACTTACCATCGTGAAGCTGATTGTTGATGTTGGTGACAGGAGCTCCGGCTGGTCAGCTGTGTGTTGACCTCAGTGTGGACATGCCATGTTCTGTGAACGTATGCTTCCGAGCCCAAGATTGATTAGATGCCAGTTTCAAACACTCACCTGCTGGACAATGTTTACCCACTTCTAAAAATAACGCCGCTAAATAAATATGATTGGATCTTGGCGTTAAGTACTAGACTATATGCTCTGATCTCTGTTTATAACAATAAATTACAGCTCTTTAATCCGCGTCGCATGTGAGAACGCAGATATGTCTGTGAACCAAGAACACCGATTTGTGGCCAGCTTGGGTCGAGTTTAGCAGACCGACTGCGCCCACAATGGGTACACGAAGGCCGAACGCGTGAAGCAGGAGAGAAGGGTTAAACCTGAAGGCCGCGCAACGTCACTCGATCTATTCTTGTCGCGGGGCAAAACCCACCGACGAGACCAATCAGCATCGAGCAGAGGAAAGACTGCAGAGGACATGCAGAGAAACTAGATGGCAATGGTATTGACCCCTGTCACTGCAGGGTACATCCGTGACGCTTACCCGATCCGTCTGTGTGTGTGTGTGTGTGTGTGTGTGTGTGTGTGTGTGGGGGGGGGGGGGGGGGGGGGCTCCTGCTGTCACATGCAAGAACTGCCTGCACCATTCTTAGAACTCTGCTGTCAGGGGTAACTCAAGGTCGGCTGACTAATAAAGTATATTCGAAGAGGTGTGCACTTTATGGACGGTTTTGAACATCACGGATGCTGGTTTTGGATCCATTGGACTCTCTCTCTCTCTCTCTCTCTCTCTCTCTCTCTCTCTCTCTCTCTGTGTGTGTGGGGGGGGGGGGGGGGGGGGGTGGGGGGGGGGGGGGGGGGGGGGGGGGGGGGGGGGGTGGGGGGGGGGGGGGGGGGGGGGGGGGGGGGGGGGGGGGAGAGAGAGGGGAGAGAGGGGAGTGGAAGGGTTAGGTACGCAGGAGTGTGCGCCGTCTGAATATTTGATCATTTCAGTAAAAAATACGCCACCCAGAAATTTCTTTTACGCAACTGATACAGCACACCAATTTCACCACCACCACTACTACCACCACCACCGGTTGTCATTGCATGTCATTTTGTGACCGGGAAGTATTTCAGGTTGAGAAGCAGAACCCAGCAGCGCACGTGGGGCCAGCCGTCTTCTGTTGGTTTAGCGACCTAGAAGCGGTTCACTCTGTCGCCGCCTGTCACTCCTAGTGGAACGTGTCAGCACCCACAGCAGTCACTATATGTGTGAGAGCAGTGTACCAACCTTTTTGCAGTCGCTGTGTGCTGCGGGGTGTGGAAAAGCTGCGCGGTGAGTGTGTCTCTGTGCTCGCCTTGATGTTTTCGCTGTAGCTGGTGAGCGCCGAACACTCACATTCTCTTTCTCACGGCTGTGAAAGGTCCAACTGGCCGAAGGCTCAACAGGACAAGGTTTTCCCAGACCGTGCCGTTCTTGGCGTTGCTGTCCCTAGCGGTGACTGGGGGGAGTTGGTGTTGTTGAGTCTTTCTCCCCATTCGCTAGAAATTTACTGGATGACGGCTGACGAAGTATGAAGAAAAGAGACACGGACATAAAAGAGAGACGAAGTTTACACAATGTAGATTACAAATTCGGCCACAGACCATTGAAAAACCCTCTTCATCTTCAATATGAACACAAATACACGTTGTCTTCATGGGCTACAGGTGAAAGAAAGACTTCTCAAGATCTTATTTTCCCCATGCGCCAAAAATACCAACGTTCAGCGATTGGTAGGAAGAATCGACGGCATTCCTTGTTCACTGCGTGTTGTGACTCATTGTGTTGCCCATGTACCACATGTTGTTGCACGTGTCACAGTGAAGAGTGTGGATGATGAGCAGAATCCTAATTTAGATCACCCACTCCACCCCGCATCCCTCCCCCCGCGCCTCTCTCCACCTCCTGTCTCCTCGCTTGCTCGCTTGGTTTTTGCCCTACGTATCACTATCTGCGCGACTATTGGAAACTCGTTTTTATACTAAAAGCATGAAAGGAAGGGGAAGCGAAGGGGAACGGAGGGGGGGGGGGGGGATCTAAATAAAATGTGCCCCCCCCCCCCCCCCCGCCTTCCTCGATAATGTTAAAGTCGTTTGCACGTGAGCTTGTGTGCCTAACGGTGAGATGTCTGTCAGCTGTGGTTTACTGGGTCTCGAAGGATGTGGCTTCAATGGAGGTGACGTATGCACCAGTGCGTTCTCCACGTTGGAGTGGTGGTTGCAAGGTCTGAGCATAGACGTAGTGTCTCTGGTCTGAGTCTTGCGTGTGTCTGCTGTCCTTTGCCTCGTCGTGATGGAAGTCTCTCATCCAGTTCTGGGGAGGATCAGCTGGAGGGGCGTGCTGAGACTGTGGAATGTGAACCTCTGTGGTTGCCACAACTGGAATGGAGCCCTGTTTGTGTGTGTGTGTGTGTGTGTGTGTGTGTGTGTGTGTGTGTGTGTAAAGAGAGAGAGAGAGAGAGGGGGGGGGGGGGGGGGGAAAGAGTGTGTGTATGTGTGTGAGAGCGTGCACACGTACATGCATGCATGCAT
>JADBJO010018794.1:17500-25000 GCA_016801955.1 Conus betulinus
AGTAAGTTTGGGATGATCTTTTTTAATTGTGTTTTTTTTCTCTCCCTCTTTCTTTTCTTTTTCTTTTTTTTTTCTGGATGATGTATATATTGTTTGTTGTAGCAAGAAAAGGGATATCACCAATTTTTTTTTTTCAGTTGAACTTGTGTTGCCCATCTTGTAAGTATTTACAGTTTACCGATTAATCGACCGTTACTCTTGCTCTTGACGTTGTTATTCGGACAGATATATTGATAAATTCAAGCGAAACGCGACAGACACTAAACAGTGTCAACAACTAATAGCTTTGGCACCATTTTGCATGGCATGCATCGTTTATTTACCCAATGGTTTGTCGCAGGAGATACGACAATGGCAGCGAGACTACAAGTCCATGCATGCAGCAGGCGCGGAGGTGGTGGCTCTCCTGATGTCCATTGGCCATACTTTGTGTGTGAAACGACCGGCTGGGTTTTCGACGCTTAACTGCCAAAGATGGCCGGTCTCTATCGAGAAGCTGCTTGGTGGAAGTAGTGAGTTATCAGTTAATCGCAATTCATTTGTATGTTTATTTCTTTACTCGACTCTTTGCCTTTCTTCAGTATTATTCCACTTACTCATTTCTTTCTTTATTCTGATGTTTGACACGATCAGCCTCTATCACGAAATGGCGGGTTAGTTATTTATCCACGAGTTATTTGTTAGCTTACGCGAAAGAAGACAGGGTCGTTTGCCAGCAAGCTCGAACAAGGCGTCCTGCCAACCATCTAATAAAACGCACCTTTCTTCGTTTTCTTTTTGTTCAAGTAGACGTAAGACATGGCGACGATTCTGAGGTTAAAGCTGCAGAGCTTGCTGCATCAGGGCGCTGTGTTCAGAACCAAGACAGTGCCAGAGAGAGAGAGAGAGAGAGAGGAGAGAGAGAGAGAGAGAGAGGGGGGGGGGAGGGGGCGCAAATGCCCCTCCTCTTCTTCCTCCGCCCTCTCATCCCATCACTCAATCACACACACACACACTCTCTCACTTACTCACGCGCACACACACACACGCACGCGCGCGCACACACACACGCGCGCGCGCACGCACGCACACACACACACACGCACGCGCGCGCACGCGCGCGCGCGCATGCGCGCACAGAGAGAGAGAGAGAGAGAGAGAGAGAGAGAGAGAGAGAGGAAATTTCAGTCAGATGAAAAACGTAAGAATGCCGTAACGACTGCTCCCCCCCCCCCCCCCCCCCCCCCCGCCCCCCCTTCCCCGTTTCCCCCCCATTCCACGCTTTCAGTCCTATTGCCTTTCCCGGCCCCCTCCCTCCCGGTCCCCTGATTTTTTTTTTTTTTTTTTTTTTTTTAAAGTTTTGTACTTGAATCAGTCGAACGAGATCACCGTTACGATGTGAATATGTCCGCAGAGAACTGGAGTAAAAAGCTCTGGCCTTTTATTAATGTGAGCAAGGGTCGGGCTGGACACGCCGTGTTTGTTATTGTCGATTGTGTCGGCGTGTGGCGGCATGCGTGACACAGTTTATGACCGGGGAACCTTGGTCCCCATGACGGTGCCGTCGCCCATCATTCTGGCCCGTATGACTGTGCCGTTTCCAGAGAAATGAGAAAAGAACAGAGGAGTGCTCGTGCATAGTCCTGGAAAACACACACACACACACACACACACACACACACGCACGCACACACACACACACACACACACACTCCCTCTCTCTCTCTCTTTCTCTCTCTCTCTGTCTCTCTCCAACCCTTCCCCCTCCACCATCCAGAGCTTGTGAGTGGGTTTTGTGTGTAGGTATGAACACATACTCGCATGAATTAAAAAAAAAAATGCTGGGGATGCAGGCTACATGTATAGCTTGACGCCTGTGTATTTTCAGCTCTCCTGAAAGTGTGTGTGGGTGCTGCCGTGTGTTTTCAGCTCTCCTGAAAGTGTGTGGGTGCTGCCGTGTGTTCCCAGCTCCTGAAAGTGTGTGGGTGCTGCCGTGTGTTTTCAGCTCTTCTGAAGTGTGTGGGTGTGCTGCCGTGTGTTTTCAGCTCTCCTGAAAGTGTGTGGGTGCTGCCGTGTGTTTTCCAGCTCTCCTGAAAGTGTGTGGGTGCTGCCGTGTGTTTTCAGCTCTCCTGAAAGTGTGTGGGTGCTGCCATGTGTGTTTCCAGCTCTCCTGAAAGTGTGTGGGTGCTGCCATGTGTTTCCAGCTCTCCTGAAAGTGTGTGGGTGCTGCCTGTTTCTGTGGAGGGTGGGAGCCAGTTCGCCATGCCTGATTCTCAGCGTCTTCAGCATCGTCGCCAGCCTGGTCGCTTCCCTCATCCTCCTGGCCAAAGATTCCACCACACCAGACTGATGGTGCCATGGTGATACAAGTGGTTGAGGATGACACAGCGGTCCCTCTAATGTTGGTTTGCAGTTTAGATTCCGAACGCCTTTTCTTGTTTTCTTTTGTTTTTTTCTTTCTTCTTCTTCTTTTTCATTATTAGTATTTTTTTTTAAAACAATTTAGCCGCTTCTTGAGAGAGAGAGAGAGAGGGGAGAGAGAGAGTGAGAGTGAGAGAGAGAGAGAGAGAGAGAGAGAAAGATGCAGGAGAGAGAGAGATAGAAAGAGAGAGAGAGAAGAGAGAGAGAGAGAGAGAGAGAGAGAGAGAGAGAGACAGAGGGGCAGAGAAGGAGAGGAGCGAATGGTGTGTGAGTGTGTGTGAGTGTGTGTGTGTGTGTGTGTGTGTGTGTGTGTGTGTGTGTGTGTGTGTGTGTGTGTGTGTGTGTGTGTGTGCACGCGCGCATGCGCGCGTGCCTGCCTCCCTGCCTGCTTGCATTATTGCGTGCATGCATGCCTGTGCGGGCGCATGTGCTTTGATCAAACATTTTCATGGCCACAGATCAAAGAGGGTTACAAACGGATGTGTCTCCCTACCTACGTGACCCCATAGGTCCACCTACGTATCCTAGTAGATAGTATGAGTCCCAGTACCACGTGTTTTTCCCCTCATCATCTTTTCCCCATAGAATGACCCTTGGAGGTCAAATGTCAAGGTGACCAAACTTCAGGTCATAATGACCCAGATTTAACAAGGCCATGAGACAAATTTAAGTGATGGTGACTCAGACTGAAATCAGAGGTCAAATGACACAATTGTAGTTAAGGTTCATAAGGCTCTCTTTGGTTTGTTGGCCATGCAGATTGAGCTGTAAGGTGAAGGTGACAAAAAAAAAAAGAAAAAGAAAATGAAGTCACTGTGACTCATTTTGGGGTTCAAGATCAAAGCACATCATGGAGACCCATATTGAGATCAGAGACCAGCCTAACCTATATTTGAATACAAGGAGTACTTTAGGATCCCATTTTTGTGAAAATGACAATTTTTCTTTTTCCTTGATTGATCCTAAGTACCCATTCAATACAGTCTCATAAAGGTTAATCAAATTATTTTGTAGCCCAGCTTTTGGAGGTTTACCAGGTAACTGGCATATAAGAAACACGTAATTTTGGTGTAACTGTTTGTGATTAAAGCTAGGTGAGTTATTATTCTGCATGTAATTTGGAAGGTCATCAATGACAACATTGAATAGTCTCAGGCTTCACATGTGTTCCTTGGAGAATACCTTGGTGATGTATCTGAGGGGATAGCCCATCTCTTGTCCTTATGCAGATTTTGTTTGTTATCATGCATTGACCATACTACTTTTAAAACTGTTGCCTCTGATTCCTATTCTGTATAGTTTTGTTTGTCAAGCTTCATCTGAAAGTTGACAAAACAGTTATTATCTACCATTTCTGTCATTTCATATATTTGCCAATGATGTTTTTAAGAATAAAACCTGTCAGTTTTTCTTGGAGTTTTTTCTGAATCCAGCCTGTTCTGGGGCTAATGGTTTGTTGTCTTTGTGATAATCTGGTATTCAATGTCTAGCAGAAAAAG
The DNA here is from genome assembly GCA_016801955.1 of Conus betulinus. Classification (NCBI taxonomy): domain Eukaryota; kingdom Metazoa; phylum Mollusca; class Gastropoda; order Neogastropoda; family Conidae; genus Conus; species Conus betulinus. The sequence goes on from JADBJO010018794.1 coordinate 21,400, forward strand.
AGTTTCCCAGCATACTATTCCTTGTTATCCCCTGCCCCCCTTTCCCCCTCCCCCACCCTCCCCCTTCCCCCTCCCCCCTTCCGGCCTTCCCCCTCCCCCCTCCCCCTCCCCCCTCCTCCCTTTCCCCCCTCCCCCTCGTTTTAGTGCATAACAGCCTTGATCTAACTTTTTTTTTTTTTTTTCTTCGATTGGGGGCCATTTTTCCTGTTGTTCTTAACGATTTTTGTTATTGTAAGGATAACTTTGATGCCTTTTTTGAATCTCTGGGACTTTTGATGCCTTTTCTGAATCTCTGGGACATGCACACACACTAGCACACACACATGCACCACACACACACACACACGCATACACACACATGCACACACACTAGCACACATACATACACACATGCACACACACATATTTGCACACACACACACACACACACACACACACACACACACACACACACACACACACACGCGCATACACACACATGCACACACACTAGCACACATACATACACACATGCACACACACATATTTGCACACACACACACACACACACACACACACACACACACACACGCATACACACACACATGCACACACACTAGCACACATACATACACACATGCAACACACACATATTTGCATACACACACACACACACACAACACACACACACACACACACACACACACACACGCACGCACGCATACACACACACACACACACACACACACACACACACACACACACACAACACACACCACACACACACCCCACCACCACCAACACCACCACCACCACCATCACGACCACCACCATTACTGTTACTACTACTACTGCAACTAGAATGTTTTGTCCATGGTATTGACACACACTAAAGGCAATTCATGAGGTCAAAAAAAAAAGTTACAGTCTCCTCCTTGTGGATTTATTTTCTTGTCCTTCAAACACATACTGAATCGTACACTTGTATGCGCCCTCCCACTCCCACCCGTAATCCACTTTCCATTCTTCTTGTTCTTCTTGTTCTTTTCTCTCTCTGTCTCTCTCTCTCTCTCTCTCTCTCTCTTCGAGTTTCATTTCATTGTGGTTTCTCCCTCAAAACGACTTCTTTTCTTTCAATCCTTGACGTTACAACGACGTCTGTCGCCTCAGAAGAAAACACTGATGCGATCAACAAGCTGACTACGAGTTGGGCCAACGCAGCGAGTTAGCAGGCCCTACAGTTCCCCTTCAATCCGCCACAAAGCACATGCGACGAGACAGAAGCTTCTCGACACTCACCCCACTCACCTCTCCAAACTCTCTCTTCTTCCCCTCTCCCCTTTGCCTGTCCTGCCCCTTCCCAAGAAAGAAAGGAAATCAAAAAGGAAAATGGCATGTGACTGCTCAGGAGGAGGGTAAGTACCAGCCACCAGAGAGAGAGAGAGAGAGATGAGAGGAGAGAGAGAGAGAGAGAGAGAAGTATACGCACAAAAGTACCGAGAGAGAGAGAGAGAGAGAGAGAGAGAGAGGGGAGAGAGAGAGAGGAGAGAGAAAGAGAGAGAGAGAGAGACACGTATTCGCGCGCCGCATGCGCGTGCGTTTGTGAGTGTATGTGTGAGTGTGTGTGTGTGTGTGTGTTGTGTGGTGTGCGTGTGTGTGTGTTGTGTGCGCCCCGTGTGTGTGTGTGTGTGTGTGTGGTGTGTGTGTGTGTGTGTGTGTGTGGGTGTGTGAGTGTGTGTGTGTGAGAGAGAGAGAGAGAGAGAGAGAGAGAGAGAGAATATTGAAGAAGAGTAAACACACACATCTCTCTCTCTTACACCACACACACACACACCACACACACAACAAACACACACAACACACACACACACTCCACACACACACACTCACTAGAAAGGAGAATACAGCCATGTTTACATTCAGTGCTTCTTCCGCAATAGCGAGGACCAGGATCTCACCAGGACACACAGAAAACAGGCCATTATATTATTATTATCGTGTGTGTTTTTTCACCATCAAAGTGTTGCACACTCAGTTGCATTACCAAGGCCTGTTCCAGATTGGTGGCCTCACAATGCAGGCGAATCAACTTCACTGATTTCTTCTATCTTGATGAAACAAAGACGTGGGTATGGGAAGGATAATAATAATGATAATGATGATCTATGGCACTTAATCCTACATCTAAGTCCTAAGCGCTTACACAAATGCTGAAAGGGTTAAGAAAACACAAATAAATCCAATAAGAGGAGATGAATCTTGCAATAAATACCATGCATCTACAAACAAGGGTGTATTGACACCCATCCATGCACACACAGAAACAAAACCCACACACCCACACACACACACACCACACACCACACACACACAACACATGATCCCACACACACTATCGTACAACAACGGACACAACAGTATTGCACACACACACACATACACGCGTACACATCCCTCCCCTCCCCCACACACAAGGATCACTATCTGGCCTCTGTGTTCCCCACCCCCCCCCCCCCCCCCCCCCCTGCCCCCCCCCACAAACTCACCCCCCCCCCCCCCGTCATTGCTCATTAGGCCAGTCCCGCTTTGCTTGCATTGGGCAGGCAAGGCTGCCCTTGGAGGAAACCAGCCATGCCATTTTCTTATTTGCTGTGGTCAGCTGGGTCGGCCTGTTGCTTGAAGGTAGCTTTCGCCTGCCTGCCAATCACCACGTGTGTGCTTTCAATTCGTGACAGTTTGACACAACCAGTGGCGAAGTGTGTGGTGAACAGACAGTCAAACCCGTGAACAGGATGTAGACAGAGAGCCAATCAGATCAACAGGAGGTGGTGAATGCCTTCAATAAGCACAATGGGACTCCAGTCTATGAAAGGCGAACGCACTGATTCTGTCCAGGTTATCTCTGACGAAATCGCTCCCCATGACGTCTGTTGTGTTTTGAAAGCTGGGCAGAATTCTTCTTCGTCGTCGTCTTCTTCATTTTTAAACCCCACTTCCTCGTTCCTCCGGCGGGTTGAAAGGAGCCATCTTTGCTTTTTAAACTGTAGGCCTAAATGATATTAACTGATTAGTTAGTCATTCTGTGCATGATTCGTATTCCAAAGCTGCCGAGGGCCGAAACACACTCCCTACCCATTCAGTGTTTGCTCAGTGAGGAAGCGTCGACGCCCAATCGTAAAAATTTGAATAGGGTGATCGCGTTGGAAATGGTTTACACACAACAATAGAGGTTGTCGGTTGGTGTTGATAACATGATAAAGCTGCTCAAGACAGGTGCATCATGGTGTCATCGGTTTGGATCAATAGGCATGTAGCCTACTAGAGTCCGTGCGCCCATACCCACAACCTGCAATCAGAAACCCACACTTTTCAACGAAGGGAAAAGAAAAAAATCACAGCAACAAACAGAAAATACCCTTGAATGACAATACTGTCTGGTTGCTATCACAATGCTGTGTGTTTGGCATCTTCGTGCGACAGAGTGGCGAAGGGCAGCAGTTCGTTCGATGATTTTGTACTAAATATGCTGACAATGGCCCTACTCCCAACCGATCATTTCTAAAAGTGACATTTTCATTTTGTGAATGTGTTCTCTGCTAACGTTAACATTGCAAACTGATGA
>JADBJO010018794.1:30000-34614 GCA_016801955.1 Conus betulinus
TTAAAATGTGTGCTTCCCTCTATCATCAATGAAGACCAGACTGGTTTTATTCCAAACAGATATTTGGGAGATAACATTCGTCTTATTTATGATATACTTGATTATATGATATATTTAAAAAAAAAAAACTGGGATACTTTTATGTTTAGACTTTGAAAAAGCGTTTGACAGTGTAAGCTATGATTTCATGTTTAAGGTATTACATGCCTTTGGCTTTGGTCCAAGTTTCTGTCAATGGATAAAAACATTCTACACAAATATTAAGTCAACTGTTTCAGTTAATGGAAAAACTAGCTGGTTGGTTTCCTGTTGAGAGAGGATGTCGTCAAGGGGATCAATCTCGCCATATTTATTCATTATTTGTGTTGAAATCTTAGCAAACATGATTAGACAAAATGAAGACATAAAAGGAATTAAAATAGCTAATACTGAGAATAAAATATCACAGTATGCAGATGATACTGAACTTTTACAAGAAAGGCGATCGAAAATCATTCGAAGAATCGATTATGGTTCTTGAAAAATTTGGAAGAGTATCTGGACTCTTACTAAATGGGGAAAAAACGAATGCAGTATGGTTAGGAAGTAAACGAAACTCGCCCGTTAAGTATATGCCACATTTAAATATCAAATGGAACCCTCCTAAATGTAAAATTTTGGGTATCTGGTTTACGAGTGATTTAAAAAAATTGTGAAACTATGAATCTCGAAAGAAAATTTGCAGAGATAAAAACATTGTACAAAACTTGGCTAAAAAGGCAGGTAACACCTCTTGGCAGAGTAGCAGTACTTAAATCCCTGATCTTATCAAAACTAACCCATCTATGGATGTTACTACCGAACCCACCAGACTACATAATTGATGAAATTCAGAAATTTACATTTAAGTTTGTATGGGATTAAAAAAAAAAGAGATAAAAAATTAAGCGAAAAACATCTGTAAAAAGTATACAGCATGGGGGTATAGGAATACAAACATATGGAAGCAAATAAATGCATTAAAATTAACTTGGATTCGGAAACTTTCATCAAGTAACCATAGTTGGAAAAATATACTCTCTCATTATATTACAAGGCAGAAATTATTCATAAATTAGGTGCCGATTTGTCTCTGGGCAGGATAAGTTAAATAATTTTCTGGAGAGATGTATTTCAAAGCATATAAAGAAATAGATGAGATGTTGGTGTCAAAACTGCAGATGAATTCTGTTTAGAAGTCTTTATTTGGTAATAGGAACTTGATGATTGGAGGCAGATCTAAATTTTATAAAAACTGGATAGAAAATGGTGTATTCTGCGTACGGAATCTTTTGGACGAAAATGGTGATTTTTTGAGTTTCCAGTCCTTTGTTGATAGGTATAACATCAATACAGATTTTGTAACATATAACGGTTATATTAGTGCTGTGAAAAAGTATTCGAGAGAAGCTGGAGTAGAAATAACATGTTATGAAGAAGGTGAGTCGAGTAGAAAACTAATGTCTGTGATATGTTCAGTTTCAAGAGGAGCCTCACTTTATTATGATCTACTGAATCAAGACACTCTAGAGCCAACTTTTTGCAATAAATGGAAATGAAAGATTACCGAAGGATGTTAATTGGGCTAAAACTTTCAGAAAATCCAACAGATAAAAGATATTAAGTTAAGATGGTTTCAGGTTAGAATTAATAATAGGATACTAGCAACCAATACTGTTTTTGAAAAACATGGGCATTGAAATTCAGAAAAATGTTCTTTTTGTAAGAAAGAAACAGAAAAACATTCAACATTTATTTTGGTACTGCCCTCATGTTCAAACGTTTTGGCAAGAATTTCAAAATGAAATGAATAGAAAATGCGAAACTATGAATCTACTGTTGTTGAATGAAATATTGTCCTGTTTGGTTGTGACAATGATTTTAGATCAGATAAAAACATTTGACTTAATCCTGTTACATGCCAAATTCTATATTTACAAATGTAAATATGAAAAAGATTTGCCATTATTTCAGGTTTTCATCGTGTATTTGAAAGCAATATGAAACAGAAAAGTATGCTCGCATGTCTTCAAATGTCCCTCACAAAGTTCGTTACACAGCGGCTCCCATATTTCTTTTTTTTTTTTTTTTTTTTTTAATTGAATTAATGCTTTTTTCTGGCAAGGTTTCCTAAATAACATGACAACGAGTCACTTGCTTTGTTTTCCCTGTTTGATTAATTTATTTGCTCGGTTCAGTCATTTTGTTTTTCATTTATTTAAACTATTATGTTTTTGTGTTTACCCTTTGTGGTTATTAGTGTGTTTATATGTGTCTATGATTAGATAAAAAAAACGCATACAGTGTTTATGAATGGCCCTTATCACTTTGATAGTAGTAGAAGTAATAACAGTAGTAGTTGTTGTGGGTAGTAGTAGTTCTATTGATGGTATTATTATTATTCACAGTAGTAGTATGCGTTTTGCGTTTTGTTTTCTTACTTGTAAGTTGTTCTTATGTTTTGTATAAAATATGTACTAAAAAAAAAGCTTTGGCACCATTTCGCATGGCATGCATCGTTTATTTATCCGACGGTTTGTCGCAGGAGATACAACAACGGCAGCGAAACTACAAGCCGACGCATTTGGCATAGAGGTTGTGGCTGCCCTGATGTCCATTGGCCACACTTATTGTGAAACGATCGACTGGTTTTTCGACGTTTAAAGTGGCCAGGCCATTATCATGCAGCATCTTGTTGGAAGTAGTGAGTTATCTGTTACTCAAAATTCATTTGTGTATTTATTTCTTTATTTGACTCTTTGCCTTTCTTCCATTATTTCACACTATTCTTTTCTTTCTTTATCTGATGTTTGACATGTAGTTTGGTTACGAGACATGATCCACCTTTATGACGAATGGCGGGGTTGTATTTATCCATGAATTATTTGTTTGCTTACGCGAAAGAAGAACGGGGTCGTTTGCCAGCATGCGCGAACAAGGCGTCCTGCCAATCGTCTGATAAACGCACCTTTCCTTCGTTTTCTTTTTGTTCAAGTAGACGTAAGACATGGCGATGATTCCGAGGTTAAAGCTGCAGAGCTTAATGCATCAGGGCGCTGTGTTCAGAAACCATGAGAGAGCGAGAGAGAGAGAGAGAGAGAGAGGAGAGAGCGAGAGAGAGAGAGAGAGAGAAATTCTTTCCTCCTTCTTCGTTCCGAGAATTCATCCCTCAGGTCCTCTTCCACCGCCCTCTCACACACAGGTGTCACAACACACACCACACACACACACACACACACACACATTCTGTCTCTCTCTCACTCACTTATGCGCGCGCGCGCGCGCGCACACACACAACACATACACACACACACACACGCGCGCGCGCGTGCGCGCGCACAAAGCAAAACACACACACACGAACACATACACATACACACGCACGCATGCGCAGAGAGAGAAAGAAAATTTGAGTCGGATGAAACATAAGAATGTCGTAACGACTGCAGTCATACAACCCTGCGCCCATATACCCCCCCTCCCCCCTTTCCCGCCCATTCACACGCTTTCACTCCTATCGCCTTTCCCTCGTCTCCCCCCCCCACCCCCCCCCCCCCCCCCCCCCCCCCCCCCAACCCCCCCCCCCTTGCCCCCCCAACCTCCTTGCCACTCCCTGCGGTGTGTGTGTGTGTGTGTGTGTGTGTGTGTGTGGTGGTGTGGTTTTGTTTTTTACTTGAATCAGTAGAACGAGATGTGAGAATGTCCGCGGAGAACTGGAGTAAAAAGCTCTGGCTTTTATTAATGTGAGCAAGGGTCGGGCTGGACACGCCGTGTTTGTTATTGTCGATTGTGTCGGCGTGTGGCGGCGTGCGTGAACAGTTTATGACGGGAACCCTTGGTCCCCATGACGTTGCCGTCACCCATCATCTTCTGACGCCCGTATGACTGGTGCCGGGTTCCAGAGAAATGAGAAAAGAACAGAGGAGGTGTCCTCGTGCATAGTCCTGGAAAACACACACACACAACACACACGCACACACACACCACACACACACAGAAACACGCACACACACACACACACACACACAAACACACACACACACACACACACACACACACACGCACTCTCTCTCTCTCTCTCCCCACCCTTTCCCTCCCACCATCCACAGCTTGTGAGTGGGCTTTGTGTGTAGTATGAAACACAAAACTCGAATTATGAAAAAAAAAAAGAAAAAAAAAAAAAAAGTGTGGTGAAACAGGCGTACCTGTATAGCTTGAAGCCTGTGGTGATAGCAGACTGAAAGTGTATAGGGTGACGCCGTGTGTGTTTTCAGCTCTCCTGAAAGTGTGTGGGGTTGCTGCCGTGTGTTTTCAGCTCTCTGAAAGTGTGTGGGTGCTGCCGTGTTGTTTCAGCTCTCCTGAAAGTGTGTGGGTGCTGCCGTGTGTTTCCAGCTCTCCTGAAAGTGTGTGGGTGCCTGCCGCAGTGTTTCAGCTCTCCTGAAAAGTGTGTGGGTGCTGTGTTTTCAGCTCTCCTGAAAGTGTGTGGGTGTTTTGTTTTTCAGCTCTCCTGAAAGGTGTGTGGGTGCTGCCGTGTGTTTGCCAGCTATCCTGAAAGTGTGTGCGTGCTGCCTGTTCTGTGGAGGGGGTGCGAGCCAG